>CM037156.1:9290276-9485762 GCA_020921065.1 Vaccinium darrowii
CCAAAAATAAACAACCATTACAACATATAAGGGGCTTACATATTTTGGGGCCCCTATTTTTTACATTTTTTAGGAGGCCCAAAGCGGTGGCTTCATTGGCTTATGCCATAAGCCGGCCTGGTGAGATTTGTATTCCTTGATAATTTTCATGTTTTTCTGTACATTATTTGCATGTTGCCGATGCAATTTTTTCCACCCCATTGCTGGTTAGCATTTTGTTCTATATTGATATATTTAGGTGTTCAATTGTTCAGACATTGCAAAGAACCACCAAGTCAGAAAGAAGTACACCATCCAGCTCGGCGAAAACGAGCTTGTGCTCAAGGTCTCTCTCTCTCTCTCTCTCTCTCTGTGGTGTTAATATGGTAATACATATGTTTACATATGCACAATAAACAAGGACAGCAACTGTTATTATGTTTTATGATCTGGTGGGTAATGGGTAGTGGGTTTGTGATTGAAGGAGCTGGATTTGTTAAACGAAGACGCCAATGTGTACAAATTGATAGGACCAGTACTTGTCAAGCAGGACTTAGCGGAGGCAAATGCGAATGTACGCAAGCGGATTGATTATATGTCTGCTGAATTGTATGTTCTTCTATCCTTGATTAGTTTATCTTTTCGCTTAGTGACTTTGGTTTATTTTTCATCATTAGTTCCGTATCTTGATGTGTGACAGTGGGCATTGCTGCTAACTTCAGTTTTTTTTTTTTTTTTGAGGGAGGGTTTTATTAGCCATTATCAAAGAGAAAATGAAATTGGCTCATTTTCCTGTAAATTCTTAGTAGTGAACCATGCTCTTCCTCATAGGCTAATTAATTTTTTTATGGATACAGTAGGATCCTTTCCATATCTAGCCTTAATATTACAGGAATACTGGAAATGAAACAAAGATTAAATTGATTAGTGTTTGTTAGTAATGTTGAATAAGATTTGATCATGAAATTTCTGGTACAGTGGTGCAACAGTTAAGTGAGGAAATGAGCTGAATGTGCAACAAAAGGAACTAGAACTACATGGGCAAATTTGTAGTGCATGACAATAGAAGTAATTGTAACTGTTGTTTTACTGCTCGATCAATTGGTTTGCTGCTTTGAAAATTCATAAATGCTCTATCATATATGTCTTTTCCCACTACTGTTCTGTCTGTTATTTACATTCCCTAGATGATCTATCTTCTTTTCCTTTTCTTGATTATTTAAGATACAGAGTAATTGTTTTACTTGCTATATTGCATAGTCTAAGTCCACTTTTGATCATTATCTGCTACTCCCTCCGTCCCGAATTTTGGGCCTACTTTCCTTTTTGAACGTCCCAAAATGAAAGGCCTTTTGGAAAGTCAACTCAAAAAATTAAGTAAGATTCCCTTTTTGCCCTTCCTTTTTTACGTTTAGGTTTACACTAAAAAAAAAAAAAAAAAAAAGTTGTGAAAAAGTAAATTTCCAACAAAACATCACTGCCTTCTAGAACCATTAAATAGCATTGGTAGTGTACTAATCTAACACCAAAGACTTGATACTAGTACATCACAAAATTACATTTTCCTTTTGGAACCATTAAATAGCAGTCCACTATCTAGCACCAAAAACTTGATACCACTCATACCAGTCATCACAAAATTACATTTGCATTTTCCTTAACACAACCCTTTACAATTGCTTTAGCATTACAAAACCAAAACCAATAGTGCGTCCAGTGGTCCACTAGCTCTTTAAACTAAAGAAGTTCCCAACTTGATGTATGGACAAAATTCTGGAACTTTTAACCTGGAGATTGGGGGAAAAAAACCACAACTTATTGTTTGAATTTGAAGGAAAAGAGAAGGAAAGGTTCTTTGAAAAAAAAAAAAAGGACGCACCTGATTGTTGCAAATGAGCTAATGCATTTTCCACCACATTAGATTCACATTGAAGTTGAATTGGAAGATTACCTTCTCTCATTAATCTGTGCTTTCCCATATGTGGGAGCTTGTAGCGGTTTCCCCCATAAATCTTCAGCACCTCAACCTTACAAGCTTGTAATGATAAAAAAACATGATTGAGATTTTCCGACAATAATTCTTCAAATGATTTCTGCACCGCATGAACAAGTTTATCAATAGTTTTGGGTGCTTGTTGATATTGCAACGATTGAATCGCTCTAAAGAAACCAAGATCTAACACATTCATATCCGGACGGTTAGGAGGTTGGAATGACAACCTAATATCAAATCCGTCTTTGCGTGCAGCTTCAAGAAATTCGGCATCCAATTCATGCATGTGTGGCCTTGCATTATCTTGTTGAATATAAATAGTTTCGATTTCATTTCAACGTGGCCACTTAACTCGAATAGCCGGTAAAACTTTTTCAATTAGACAAGAGCGAATAGTATCCTTAGCGATAAGATTGCTTTAGTCTTAAGCATACCAGCCGCACGATTTTTACTTTTTCGTTTGGCTGGCTCCGCATATGTGAACGGAAAAATTCCAATCTTACCCGAAAATTCTTGGTTTCGAGTTGGATCAAGTCTTGGTCAGGCTACTGCCACTAGGAACATAACCTTTGTAATGAACTGCTTGCTTTTGCAAGTCCGCAACGGCTCATTTTCCTCTGGAAGTAGGTAATACCTCTCTGATTCCTTAGACAAGTAAAACGATTTTTCATCAATATGCACATAGTTGTACATATTTTTGAAATTTGGTTGGCTTCCAAGGCTACATGGCTCAAGCATTGACAAACAAAACTGAAGCTGTGTTTTTTTGTTATCTTCAGATAAATAGGGCTTCAGTGCATTTTTGTGTGGCCTGATCTTACCTTCTTTAAGATGCCTATGAAGTGTTGTTTTCGCCATATTCATAGCCTCTGACAATGAGAGAATGCTTGTGAGGCGACGAAGATTGATTTTAGAGATCTTCTTGAGGTCAATATTCAATCGCTTGCGACCAACTCGTCTTGGCAATTGATAATATACAGCAACTGCAAATCCATCGCTCGCTGCCATATCTTGCGAATGATTTTTGGTTTGACAGAGAACATTTTAGCAACCTCAGTTGTACAGCCATACTTTAACTATCCATTTTGACTTCGTGCTAGAAGTATCTCAAGAATTTCTTGACGTTGTTGATTGATTAGGAGACGTTTCAATCTAGGTGAGGAGATGATTTTTTCAACGAAGAGTCCATATGAGAGTTACTGTAAACAAGAAAAGAGAAAAAGAAAGCAAAGTGGAGGAGAAACAGGGAGTGATTTTAATTGGAAGGAAGGAATCAAGGTTGTTTGGAGGAGTAAGTTAGTGTAGTGAATAAAACGGCAGTACGCCTTCTTTTTGGTAAAGATATGCCTATATATAGGAGGAAGTGTTTGGATTAGGATGGTGTAGAAATTTGAATAGATATGGCACCAAGATTTTAGGGGCAAAAGTTAAATTTAGCGCCATGTTTGGGAAGTTTCCTGAAAGTTGGAGTAGTACACGTTTTTCATCCACGTGGAATTAACATTAGCACCATAATGGCGGCAAGATTTTCTCCCAAGTGTTCTTCTTCAATTTGAAATTTTTTTCAATAGGAGATTTAAAAAATTAAGGGGCAAACATGGAAAGTCAATGCAGTAATTGGTGTGCTTAAAAAGTTGAATTGTCAAACTAGGCCCACCAATTCGGGATGGAGGGAGTATATGTTATCCTCCATCCATCAATCACCGGTTCACCGCACATGCACACAAAATTGAGAGATTTGTTGCAGTGCCCAATTTTTGGGAATGCATTGCATGTAAACCTCATTTCCATGCATCGTCTAGGATTCTTTGCCTTTTTATTGTTGTACTACGGTTCAGTGATGTTAGAGCTTGTCCCACATTGGTTAATTATAACCTTCGAGTCTAGTATATGAGTCTGGGCAACCTCTCCACTCATTGCTAATTGGTTTTGAGTTGGATGCTTTAACATGATATCAGAGCTAGGCCTTGGAGGATTTTGAACAAGACTCTCTTGGTTGTTGCCCCGTTGTTTGTGCCATAAGTGCACCTTGTTTCGTTGTGATCTCAATGTTGTGGATCCATTGTTTAGCTCTCCATGTGCGGGTTAGGGGTTGCACGTGCGGGGGAGTGTTAGAGCTTTTCCCACATTGGTTTATAACCTTTGAGTTTAGTATATGAGCCTGGGCAGCCTCTCCACTCATTGCCAGTTGGTGTTGAGTTGGGTGCTTTAACAGGTGGAAGTTCTCAGACTGCATGTTTAGAATAAATGGCTTATGCATCTTTGGTTGGAATATTGTTAATGTCAGCATATTGTATATTTCAGGGCACTTGCTTTTGCTCCACGGTGCATGTTTCCTTGCATTTTAAGATGATTTCATTCATTCTACCAATTCTTAAGCACTATTATCATAAGGCACAAATGTTGTATCCTTTCTTATATTATCCCTTTACGTCTTCCTCTTTATTCGAATTTGCCTTCTACAGTTTCTTCTCCTGTTGTTCTCGGTGCTCGGTACTCTGTACTCGTGATGTTAATATGTTGGTGTTTTTGCTTTATGATAGGAAGCGTTTGGATGCAACCCTACAAGACCTAGAAGAAAAACAAAACAGCAAGAAAGAAGCGGTTAGTATCATTTCCTCTCCTGGTTTGTTGTAATTTGTACTCTCTTTATATCTGTCATACAGTATCATTTGGTCCCATAGTCTGCTCGACGAGGTAATATATTTTCGAAGTGTTTGCAAGTTGTATGGTGACGTTAATGCAAACTGTATACTAGCATTTCATGCTAAGTTCTGTTTTCCTTTTGACTTTTGAGAAGAGAGTGGTTTTTTCTTGTAATTCCACTTTTCTGTTTGATAGGATTGACTTTTTTGGGGTAAGTTAAGATTTTATTACTAACCACGAAGAAACCATCTATCCCAGGCCATACCTTAGGAATAACAACAAAAGAAACAAAAGACTAACAATCATTCAGCCTAATTCCTACCCCTGCTAAGTACAATGACAGAGATATTCCAGTTATGACATAGGGCATGATCTCACTGGGATTGGGACTCTTGTCCCATGAACTATCTCTATTTCTAACGCTGCCAACAATTGCAGAAATCAAATCCTTAACACTACTGCCTTGTGCTCCCAACAGTTCTTTCCTTCCAAATATGGTAAGAGTAGCTGCTAAGGCCAACTTGTATATTGAAGTATTGAACCAATGTTTTAAAACCCGGACCAGGCCAACTGGTTGAACCGCGAACCGGTCCCTTGTCCGGTTTGGGTCAACCTAAGAACCGCCCATTAAATAAAACCAGCCTAGATTCGCAGAACTGCCCTAAAGATTTGGTTCAAGCGGTGAACCGGTAAAACCGTTTCCGGTTTTTGTGACCCGGACCGGTAAAAAATTTGGACTCATATGCAAAAATTTTAATGAAGCCGCCTTGGTTCATGAGCTTCTGTTGCTCTCCAGCTGTCTTTAGACCCCTAGGCGTGCCAGCATAGTAGGCACTGAGCTCTCACACGCTTACTTACTGTGGAATAACTTTGTTAGGCATTTATAGGTGTTTAGATTACCTCTATTTCAGTCCACAACGGATGTGGGATTGGGAAAAAAGATACTTCACCTCTTCCTCTTTCTCTTCAAAATAGTAAATACATGTACATTTCAAACATTTTCCCAAACATATATATGTGCATTTATATTTTACTAAGTTTTATAATATTAATAATTTTTAAATATAATTATGACATCACGGTCCGACTCCGGTTTGACCGCGGTTGAACCGGTGACCCATCCACCCGGTCCATTTTCCGGTTCGGTTCTATCACCGGTCCGGGTTTTAAAACATCGTTTTGAACCTCTTCACCTTGCAATTATGAGCAGCCCAAGTAAGCTCAAAATCCAAATCACCAGGGCTCCTTGTAAGCAGATTTCTTCTTAGCATGTCAGCCGGCATATCTCTAGAGAAATAACAGTCAAAGAAGGCATGTGCATGAGTTTCCTCCAACTGGTTACACAGCACGCAGCTAGGCTGAACATCCATGCCCATGCTCTGAGCCTACATTTAGTTGCTAACTTCTTGGAGCAAGCTCACCAAACAATAGAAGCCCATTTAGCCAAATTCTTATGAAACCACACAATAGAACGCCAAGGAACTTTCTGCCCAGTGCTGCTGTTAGCATTCCATGTAGATTTGGTGTATATAGGCCAGTAGGAGAAGGGAGCCAAATACCCCATCTTAAGTCCGAGTATTAGGAAGAAAACCAGCAGGATTTCTAGCAATAATCTGCAATGTAATTCTAGTTCTAGGCCTAGGCCAAACCCATGAGCCATTCTGGATGGTAGAATCCACCTTTCTTGCTGGAGACGTGCCCAAACTGTATACCACAGCCTCACCCATGCCTCTGAATAAAAGGGCACGAGTGGATGCCAATTGTCAAAGCCATCCAAAGGTTCTTCTCCCATTCCCTATTACATGCTTGACTAAAGATTGGCCCAATGATCTCAACTTGAATAGTTTTCTGATGGTCCAGGAGGAATCTTTAGGTAGAAGCATATGCCATAGATTATCGTGCTTGATATTATATATATGAACCCATTTAACCCACAGGAGTATCTGATTTCTTACTGATTCCCCGTAATTGCCTAAGCATAGTGGCCTTCTTCCATTTTTTTAAAAGCTTAAAGCCAAGGTCCCCTTCATTTTGGGGTGTGCACAAATCCTGCCACATTTAGCACCTGAGGATTTGAGGTCCAAACGGCACAGAAAGGCCCTCATGAGATCTTCAATTTCTTTAGGTTTCTATGTGGAAGGATGAACAAAGAACACCATTAAATTTGATGTTGAACAGAACTGAGTGCATAGACCAGCTCATGATTCTTTGGTGAATTCTCTCGTTAAGCCTAGAGCAATCCTCATATCTCATTCTAGTGGATATTAGTGGGACACCAAGATATCTTACATGAAGTGAGCCCACAGGATTAGGGGAGAATATCAAGCAAGGAGCTCCTAATATTTGCTGCAACTCCAGAAAGGAACATCTGGGTCTTCTGCAAATTTGGTCTTAGTCCAGAAAACAAATAAAAATCATCGAAAGCAGCCTTGAACACAGAAATAGACCCACAATCAGCCCCAGATAACAGAAACAAATCATCACTTTTAAGGCCACCTAATCAATTAAAGACACGTAAGCTGATTAGTGAGCGCAACAAACTATTTCACCAGGCTACATATAACCATAGTTTTAAATAGCGGTATCGGGAGACGTAGCGGTCTCGGTTTTAGTGTATCGGTAGCGGGCGTATCGAACGATACGTAGTGGGAATCGGGTGTCGTGGTCGTAAAATGTAAGAAAGATCATGAGAATTTCAAAAACAACGAGAGAAGTTTTTATATATATTCAAGAACTTGAGGGTGGTCATTGTAATTATATTCTACTACTGAGGGGAAAAATTCAAAAGGGCCCACGTGACTAGGGGGCACAGTAAAGAGTATTCTATTTGGGTACACGAACAGTATTTATGGATCTGCGTTATCCGAGGCAAACATACAACCGTCAATCTTTTTTTCTTTTTTGAAAGAGGGGGTCTATTTTAGTTTGGGCCTTTTACAATTGTTGAGGCCTAAAAAATTAGTTTGGGCCATTTTATTTATCCTATGGGCCATAAAAGATATCTACTAAAGCCTACTACTAAAAAGGATGGGAGTGCCCCTATTTTTGGACATTTTTTGAGTGCCCTAGGCCCAGGCCTCTTGGGCCTGGGCCGGCCCTGGTTATTAGCAACACAAATAAAACTTGATGATATACATTTTTTCCCTCGTCGGCTTAATTTGTCGAATTTCAACCAACCTAAAGACATATAGCGGCTCATTTTCCCTCATTTTTATTTATTGACGTAACACTGGAACAAATTAACAGACCATCACATTCTAAATTTTTTTATTTATTCTGAAAACTATTTACATAAAAAGTTTTTTCTTTTTCAGTTTGTTCAACCAAAATATGATGTGTAAATTGCATTATAATTGTGATTCGTAAATAGTTACTAGTATGGTACGTATCAGTAACGGTATATTATCGAAAATATGGTTCATATACTTATAAAATTTGCTTTCATTTACATAACTCAAACCTATTAAAACAAAATGGAAAAATATAACAACATTGATTTTTTGATTTAATACCCACCACCGTCTACCAGGCTGTCAAACCCCTGACCCATGGTTCGTTTGTAACAACTTGAACCAACAAATAAATGAAACCCACTGATTTAATATCCAGTTATCCACATGTTGGGCAAATTATATATTCTAACCCTACTTCCACTATTTCTTCTTGTTGACCAGTGAGCCCCGTCCCCGTTCTCTCTCTCTCTCTCTCTCTCTGCAAGAGGGAGGCCTGGTCCTCTCATGCCTTCCAGGAGCACGATCCCCGTGAAGGAAGGTAAAACTCCATTCTTCAAGCCAGATCGACCCCCCACAATGATCCATCTCTGATTTTCTGTGATCTGCTTGTCCGAAACTCTTCGGTAAAGGGCTTTGGGGCTGAGGGGTAACCCAGTAAGTAGCAAAGGGGATAAGCTAATAATTGGGATGTACCAGATCCAGAAAATGGGGAAGAAAGCTGAAAACTGAAAAGGAAGACTGCCACTCTGTTTTTCTTTGCCGTCTCGGTCGATACGCCTGAACCGGACCGTGAACCGGCCGACACACCAATACGTACCGGGAACCGGCTGGTTCTATATGCGATTTTCATCACACCGCTATACCGGTGAGTATCCGTACCGGAAGCTCCAAAACCTGGTACGAACTGGCTGAAACGGTATGTCTCGGCCGATATTAAAAAGTATGCATATAACCTCACCCCCATCCCAGCTCCGTCAGAAAAAGAAAACAGAAAATCACATCCTATATATCCTCTGGCATGGCCTACCTCCGCTTCCTCTCTCAGTAGACACCCCATCGACCACTACCACCAACCTCTTAGCCACCTTTGATTCTCTACCCTCTGCTCCTATCTACTCCATCTTTTTTTTTATAGGTACCGATCTACTCTATTGTTTCCGTCCCTTCCCTAGTACAAAAGAGAGAGAGAGAGAGAGAGAGGGAGGAATAATGTCTTTGTTGACTTTCATTGACCCTTGGAAACAAACACTGGCTGTGGCTGTCTACCTTTATTCGCACTCTAATCAGTAGAGCCGTAGAATAAGCATGTGGCCTAAGTTTGCACTTGCCCTAGGCCATGGAAACACCATTGTATTTGTACTTGAATTTGAATTTCACTTCACCGTGGAATTTAGAACGAGAAAGGCATGAACAGAGAATACTACAGTGAGGCAGATATAAACAACAAAACTAATCAGCAGTTCACAGTGGCAGACTTCTGTTATTGCTGGATAGGGTCATGGCGCAATCCCTTTTTCTTGGGAGAGATGACTATCTATGTATGTATGATATGTGTGGCTTCAGTTGCCTGCACATGAATTGTTTGGCTCAATCCAAAGAAGTTTTGTTCTTCTAGTTTTTCTACAACTCTAAAGTACCTTACACTTTATTGGACTCGGTTTGATAAATTTGATAAGTTTGTTATTCTGAAGGTAAAATTGATTTCTCTACTTTCTAAATTTTGAGGAGAATTTTCTCTTTCTCTAATCATTCAAGGTTATACATATACTCTGTTAGAACTTCTGCTTTTATCTTGTCCTCATATGTCGTAGTTTCGTTTAGGAGGGCAACCAAAATCTACTGTAATTTGTTTGATCAAAGTAGAATGTGAGTGAGATTATTTCTTATCCATGTTTTTTTCGTTCTTGTTTTAGGAGATTTCATGTTCTTTCATTAAGGGCCTCAAGGCTAAAGCTATTATTATTCAAGAATAAACAAAGCCCTTAATCTTGTCATTATTCTCTTGATTGAACTTTGGAACATTTGTGCAATCCTTTGTTGAACATTTGTCTTTTCATTAGTTGGTCAAATTTTATTTCTCCTACCTCGTCCTTACTCGAGTTAACATCCTAATTCCGCCCCTGGTTGTTGGATGGTTATCGGTGTAAGAAAACGCTACCAGGCTGCCGGTGGCCTTCTAGAAAAGGAGAAACAAAACAATTGAGGTTATGGACTTGCTATTTTGAAATTTCTTAACACTGCAAAGACAAACTGCTTGATAGTCATGGACACTCGGGATCTTTCAAGAACAATTACTTCAATCTGAGGCAAATTGCTTTCCTTTTCTTTCATATTTTCTGCAGATACTAAAGCTGCAGCAAAGAATTCAATCCCTTCAGGCTGGAAAAGCAAAGGCTTAATTTCCGTCCATTAATGTTTTCACATCAGGGCTCTGGTAGTACGTGATTTCTCTTTCAATTTCCCCCCTTATGACAACTACTGTTTAGTTTCCCGATCTTTGACATTGTAGCCGTTGTCAATTGCTAATTCCAAGACATGCGGCGTTTGCTTTATCTATAATGACTGTGGGGTGTATTTGCAGGATTATTGATGAAATAGGATGCACATTTAGACAGCAGTATGCCGTCAGGCTTCTATGTGAGTCTAATATCAAAAAAATGTTCTAGGTTTGGTTTGTATTGAAAATGCGTTGTTGCTACAACTAGATCCTGTTGAATCTTTGTAACTATTGAGTGGAGCTCTTGGAAAATGTTTTTTGTATCGCCCGGTTGAACTATTGTGTTACTAAGTTTGGATTCATAATTTTTTTTTGGCAAGAATGAATCCTATCCTATGTTTTTTTATCTTTCGTTTTGGCTCCTTGCGCGGTATTAAGTGGGAAAATAATCCCACTACTCCATTATTTTTCAGTCACGCGACAATTGCGCGAGACCAACCAACCCAGAGGAAAATGTCGGACCGGATGTGTTCATGTACGGATGCGGCGTTGTAGTGTAGTCCGGCGGCATCAAAATGCACTCTAGCTGCCAAGACTTAACTTAGCAAGCTTTTCCGGTTAAGCTTTGGTTTGTTGATTTTTTTAATGCAATTAATTAAGTAAACTTGTTTGTACCTTATTTTGTAGACTAAGTATTACCCCTCCGTCCCATTTTAATTATTTGTTTACTATTTCAATTAGGAATATTCCAAAATGGTTGCTTTCTTTGAAATCAAAGAAAAATGTGTAAGTTTTCATATATTAACCCTCATAAATGAAGTAATTTTGGAAGTAGAGAGTAGGAGACAAATTTAAAGCTGAAAGTCTATTTATTATTATTATTATTATTATTATTATTATTATTATTATTATTATTATTATTATTATTATTATTAGTTTTGGGAAATGTTTTTCACCTTTTTATTTTTTATTTTTATGAAAGCACTCTATTCCTTGTCTTTTAGTGTAACTTTTATGTATAATTTTTCCATTAAGAGACAAGAAATGAAGTGCATTTAGTTAAAAAGGGGAGTGTGAAAATCAACCCCTTATATTTTATAACGACAAATATTTTACAAGTTAGCACATAATGAATAATGAGGTTTATTCCTTTGTCTTTTTGTCCTTATTTATGTGAAATTACCAAACGATCCTTGTTAAATCATTTTCCACATATGGAGGACAATTTGGTTATTTGATGTGATTAAACGGATAAAAACGCATTTCCTGTGTTTGGAACTTGAGGAAAGTGAGGGAAAAGAAAGGAAAATTAAAATTTTTCTCTCCTCTTGTTTGGTTAGGAGAGAAAGAAGAGAGAAAATAAAAAATCCAAGTATCGTGAATATTGTAATTTTCCTCTCACTTTTCTCTCACTTTCCTCTCATTTTATTTTCTCTCATTTTCCTTTCCATTCCACATGTTCCAAACAAACCCTTAATCAACTTAGCAAATGAGAGCATTAGGCGACGGCCGACGGGCTTACTTGACTAATGGTTGAGTCACTTCTGCACCTCTGCGTTTACAATTTGCTTTTAACCACCCTTGGCTCAACCATCACCATTTTTTTACTAGTCCATTAACATAAATTCCATTACACCCAAATAAAAAATTAAAAAAAAAATTGATTTTCCTCTTTGACTGCACGCAGGGGCGGAGGTGCGTGTGGAGGGACTGTGCCACGTGCCACACTTGTTCTAAAAAAAGAAATTTATATTTTAAAAGTCGGTTAGGTATTTACTTGTATCCAAAAAAAATTTGAATTTTTTTTTTTTAACACAAAAAATAGATGCATGCAGGGCTGGAGGTGTGTGGAGGGGGTGTGGCAAGTGCCACCCCCAAGAAAAATGTGTTCATATTAATGAAAGTCAATTATGGTACTAACATATATCCAAACAACTTGATTTTTTACACAAAGCTTGTACCAAAGAAAATTTAACACTTATAAAAATGTTACGGACACAAACCTCCTCACATAGATCCAAACGGGATGTATTTAAAATCATCCGATGTGTGTGATGGTGTGAGCCCCATGCATACAGTGAGACACCCACATGCATCAGACAGTTTTTGATACATATTGATGTGCACGAATATCAGTGTCCATATATAGCATTGTTTTATGCTTAAAACTTTTTCTTTGTACTTTAAAGAAAACATGCAACAATACTAGCGGACTTACACTAGAAAGCTTTAAATTCCGGTTTTGCTACTACACGAATGTGAGGAGAAAAGAGAACTTATTGCAAATCAACAATTTTTATTGCTTCGACAATGTGAGATTTATAGAATAACATATTCTAAAAGGAAAATGATTTTCACATTCCCTTTTTATCTCTAAGCGCTCTCTTTTTTATCTTTATTCACTTGAAAGTACCAAATTGTCATTCCTATGAAAAAAAATGACTCATGAGGTAAGGATATTTTGTAGATAAAAAAGGGGTGTGAAATCATTTCTCTTCTAAAAAGTAATCAAATTATATAGGGAAGTATTGGTAACTTTTGGTGTAGTCTTCGATGAAAAGTCATGGTTCATGCCAATTATGTGGTCCGGTTTTGTCTGAGTTGTTTCTTCTTTAATTTCCATGTGGGTCAAAATGATTTGTGCATGTTGGACTTGCCAGTCCATATTGTTGAACTTTCCACCTCGTTGTTCAGGAAATAGGATTGGGTGCGCCAGGTTTCCTAACCACCACAAAAGTCATAATTATTCTCACGATTATGTGATCACTTCACGTTGAGAACAAAAGTAAACCGACGCGTTTTGCTCTCTCCGTTCATTTTTAAGTGTATAACTTTGTAAATTCAACTTATTAAAAAGATATCATTATTACACATTTCACAGTTAGGCTTTGTTCTTCAACAGATTTTTGTTTTGTAAAATCTCACATTTTATAACACTCCAATCTCAACATATAAAATGTAAAAGTGATTTTATGAGATTTTCATAAAATCCTCCTAAAATCTATAGGAAAACTACTAGGAGTACATTTTATCAGTTGGGAAAACAACTCTATTTTATCACCCCTCCATACAATGTTCATTTTATGAGATTTTCATAAAATGTACCTAAAATCTATTGGAGAAAAAAACCTTACTTTTATATCTACTTTTCAAAATTATAATTCACTTTTACCTATTAACTCTTTAAAATAATGACTGTACAAATTTTTTCCTATTAACTTTTCGAAATCGAATACTTGATTATTATTTGAGGACGGAGGGAGTATTAAATTGAATGTAACTAATCTCCTCCGCATATACTCCCCTATCTCAGTTACTCTTTTGTTTTCAAAGTACTTGCTCGATTATGATTGATTCCTGACGGTTCTTATTTTTATTTTTTTACTACTAGCTGGATTTGTTATAAAACTCGGAGGGTAAAACTTGCAGGGCTGGCCCTAAAAAGGGTGCTTCGGTAAAAAAAACTAAAAGTAGTTTTTTGGTTTTTTGTTTCGTCCATATTCAATTTTTTTTTGCATTTGTTAATTTTAGGTCAAGTTTTCGTAGTTTATGGATTTGTCTCGACCAGACGAATCCAAATAATATATAAAATTATGGTCGAAACTATTTTTTTAATAAAGCCAAAATTAAAAGAATAAATTGATTTATTTTGGTTTATTTCCGGCTTTATTAAAAAAATATTACTTTTGACCATAATTTTATACCTTTTTGGATTCGTCTCGTCGAGACAAATCCATAAATCACGAAAACTTGACGCAAGACTAAAAAATGCAAAAAAAAAAAAAAATTGAATTAAGGACAACGAGAAAAAACCAAAAAGTCACTTTTTGGGTTTTTTTTGCCAAAGCACCCCTAAATTTTAGTTGTTACAAAAATCTTGGACACGTGGCCACATAAAACCAAAAAAACAAATACTATAAAAAAATGAGGGTCGGCTACATCCTTTTTATGTCCGATACGGACTGAGCATTGACCGTAAACAACAACAACAACAACAAATGACAAATCACAACAACTTTCGGACTCCTCTAATTACACGCACGTGTCGTTTCAGTCAAATAGAAGAAAAAAACCGCGTTTCAACCTTCTCCTTCTTCAACTGGGATTAGTATTTACATCTCTCACTTTCTCACATCCCCTCCTATGTGCTATATATTTGTGCATGAGAGACAGAGAGAGTCTGTGTTTACAAAGTTAGAGAGAGAGAGAGAGAGAATTAGGCAATCCCAACTCTGTGGCAACTTCTTGATTTATTCCTAATCCTATCCTCTGTTCCAAAAAAAGAAAAGTTAAAAAAACCAATGGACGAGATTCAAATAGCCAAATCAAAGGCAGAAATCCTCAACAAACTTGTAAACTCCAGTAACTACCCTTACAACCCTACAGGAAGGGTCTCAGCGAAACTCGGTGGCGAGGAGGTAGACTGGCCGAGGATAAGCAGAATCACGGCAGAGCTGGCCTTGTCACGGGCACGTGCCACTAACCGGGACTTCCGAACCGTGTGGGAGGAGACGGAGCCTGAGGGTGGCGGTGGAGCTGGGCAAGATATTGGAGCCGACGGTGGACCCGCTGCTTAAAGGGCTGAGAGAGGTGGCGGTGGAGGAGGCGGATTGCGGTTGTGTTTGTGGCGTTTGTCAGGAGGAGATGGAGGTTGGTCAGGATGTCAGGGCCATGGGGTGTATGCATAGGTTCCATGTGTTGTGTATTTACAAGTGGCTTAAACACAAGAATGTGTGTCCTTTGTGTAGGTTTACACAAGAATGCGTGTCCTTTGTGTAGGTTTTCTGATGTCGCCGACCAAAATTAGAAAGTTTCCTTTTTTTTTAATCGGATGTCCGGACCAGCTTAACGTAATTTGATTAATTCCGAGATCATGAAGTTAATGACCAGAAAAATTTCTAGTTGCCTAAATTAGGAAGTTGATACGAAGCATATCGAGAATTTAGAAAGATTAATTTTCGTTTTTCGATGATTCTTTAGGGATTTGTTTGGATGTCATATGTAATTAGTAGGAATTTAACTTTATAGTAGCATTGAATGACGATAATATTTTGTTATTCGTTACTTTTTCCATTATTTTTGGCGTCCAGTATTTTTATTCTAGTAGCATACTTCATACTTGTTACTAGTACTATAGGAGGTTTTGTTTGCTAGCGTTTTGCATCATTTACTTTAACTCCAATTTATCCGGACCATTGATCTCGGATCGGAAGGCCGAGAGAGCTCACAACAAGGCCCCCGGTTCCCGAACGGACACAATATCTGTTGCGAATCAAACACCAAAAATAGGACACGGACACAATTGAAAAACATGTAGACCCATAAGATTTCAGAAACAGCTTAATCCCCTCCATATAAAAAGGGTCAATAATCCAGTCTACAATTAGTAATAAGTATTCATTCACAAACCTAGAAAATTTCATAAATGTTTCAGAACCAAAAGGAGCAAGTTACACCTCATCCCAATGTTTAATTGCTTTCCTACAAGACAGCAGCTCCAGTCAAGAACAAAATGTGCATGTCAACTTGTTTTACTTAAAAAAAAACCTATGTACACCATCTACAAGCATGTAAGCACCAAAGGGGAATCTGAAACATCTACAAGCATGTAAGCACCAATGGTCCCATGCTTTACTGCTGCTGAATCATAAAGCACTGTATTTTGAACTGTACAGCCGGAGAGCGTCAATGTCATTTATGACATACTGGAATCTCAATTCTCTCCCGTGGAGAAAATCTCCAGACGACCCTTTTCAACTTTTCACCATCTACAGCTGACTTCTTAATCCTCGGAAGAACAAGTTTCATCCTCGCTGAAACTAGATGGCAACTCCACTGTCGATCTAAACAATATACCAGAAATGTCAGCAAAGCAAGTAGTTGTACCATTTGTAGTTGATGAATTGAAGACTAAAATCACAACCGATGTCAGAAAAACAAAATCAGATACTTCCCCACTGACTCTGTCCTCATACCTAGCTCAATAGCTCTCACGATCTAAAGGCTGTGTTCGATCGTGGATTTGTGGTGATATTAATGCAGGGAAAGAATAAGATAAAGGAGTAAATGAGCAAGATTTGTTTCTTTCATTACCTGTCATTTTGACTTCAGAGAATTACAGGAAAGAGAATGACTGATGATTTCATTCATGTATCCCAAACTGAGATGCAAGTACAGGTATATATTTCATGCCAACATCCCAATCATCATTACACATGCTTACTGACAGGTACAAAATCCCCGTTACACCGCAACTTAACAAATAAAACAACCCAGTGAAAATGATGGACATAGAAGAACAGGTGCAAAAAATTGTAAAGCGCATGGTAGTTGTTGCCAGGGCTGCAAACGAACCAAGCCGCTTGAAGACATAGTTGTCAAAGGCGCGCCCAGGTGCTCGCCTAGGCGAGAGGCGCAGCCTTTGCGCCTGGGGTACACCCAGGCGAGGCGACTTCAAAGAGGCGACCAAAAGGCGCGCCAAGGCGCAAAGGCGAGAGGCGACCAAAAGGCGCGCCAAGGCGCAAAGGCGAGAGGCGACCAAAAGGCGCGCTTCTTTCAATTTTAACAACAGCCGTTGATTTTTGTGACTTAGGTTAAAATCTCACCTTAGCCGTTGATTTTGGATCTCAGAAATAAAAGCCCTCAGCAGCCCTCTCTCTCTCTCTCTCTCGAATCTCGAACGAACATCTCTCTCTCTCTCTCTGTCTCTCTCGAATCTCGATCGAAATAATCGAACGAACATCTCTGTCTCTGTCTCTCTCGCACGATCAGCAAGAATCAAGAACGAAGACAGTCTTCGATCACGAAGTCAAGAACGAACAAGAAGAAGACAGACAGACCTTGATTTCGGCGTGAAAGAAGACAGCAGAGGTGGTTTCGAACACGATCAGACAGCGTGAAAGAACAAAGAAGTCTTCTGGCTTTCGAAGTTCGAACTCGATCCTGGCTTTCGATCCTGTCTTCTGGCTTTCGATCCTGTGATTCCTGTCCAAGACTCCAAGCTAGGACTAGGAAGGTACGTACTAGATGTTTAAGGACAGCCAAATGTTTTAACTTTTAAGTGTGCTATTGGTAATTTGTATATTTGTAACTCTCACTGTAGACCATTTTGTTGTAAATGGGCCTAAATGACCACAAATTTTCGATCCTGTCCAAGACTCCAAGCTAACAAGTGCGAAATATTAAGTTGTCATATAATGAATTTTTGCTAAAAGAGAGGTCAGAGAGACAGAGACTCAGAGGTAGTATTTGGTGTTTCATTTTAAAAAAATATATAAATTTAAGATCTTATCTTACTGTTAAAAGTGACTCTAGCATAAATTAAATTTAATAAATTAGACTCTGTTTGTTTTGTTTTTAGATGTCAAGCGGAGGAGATAAAGTTAATACTAGAACGGATCCCGCATGGAAGTATCACCATTTGCCGGATCCCGCAAACACTAACAAAATGAAGTGTAATTTTTTGTAACAAAGTAACCAATGGAGGGGTTAGTCGGGCAAAGAAACACCTTGTGGGAGGTTATAGAGATGTGACAGCTTGTCCAAAATGCCCAGCCGATGTGAAAGAAGAGATCCGAGCGTATATGGGAAATAAAAAATCATTGAAAGAGCAAATGCAAATGATGCCGGATATTGATGATTATGGTTTTGATGAGGACGATGACGATGTTGTGGAGATTGCGACTGCCAGAGGTCGAGGTAAATCTGTTGCAACGGGGAGCAGTCAAGGCTCCGTTTCTAAACCTTGGCCGAAAAAGCCAAAGAGGAAAGGGCCTATTGATGTATACTTCACTCCCGATGCGGATGTTGTGGTGCAAAATCGGAAAGGGAAGCAGCCAACTATTGATGCGAATGACCCATACAAGAAAGAACTAAGAGATCGTGCAGTTACGAAATTCGCAAGGTGGATGTATGATGCCGGTATTGCTTTTAATGCA
This sequence comes from Vaccinium darrowii, assembly GCA_020921065.1. Classification (NCBI taxonomy): domain Eukaryota; kingdom Viridiplantae; phylum Streptophyta; class Magnoliopsida; order Ericales; family Ericaceae; genus Vaccinium; species Vaccinium darrowii. The sequence continues at coordinate 9,308,502 of CM037156.1, forward strand.
GTTAAATACAAAAGCTTTGGGCCCGCGGTTGAAGCTATTGGGCAATATGGTCCGGGCATGAAACCACCAAGTTACCATGAGACACGGGTCACCTATTTGAACAAGGAGGTGGTTAATACAAAAAATTTGATGAAGGATCACAAAGAGGATTGGGTGAAATATGGATGCTCTATAATGGCTGATGGATGGAGTGATAGGAATCAAAAGACCTTGATCAATTTTTTAGTGAATCGTCCAAAAGGAACAATGTTTATTGAGTCCATCGATGCATCGAGCTTTGTTAAGGATGGCCAAAAATTGTTTGAGCTTCTTGACAAATATGTGGACCTCGTCGGTGAAGCCAATGTAGTTCAAGTTGTCACGGACAGCGCCTCAGCTAATGTATTGGCCGGTAAGGACTAAGAATCTTATATCTTACTTCATTATTAAAAAAGTTTATAGTTTGTTTTTATGGTTACAAATTTATAGTTTGTAGTTGTACTTTGTATTAATAATTTCTTTTGGTTTAAACTTCTAATAGGAAAGTTTTTGGAAGCAAAGCGACTGAATCTTTATTGGACACCATGTGCGGCCCATTGCATTGACTTGATGTTGGAAGATATTTTCAAGATACCACAATTTAAGCAGGTTTTCGAAAGGGCCGTTAGAATGAATGGCTACATTTATGCTCGTCCCGGTGTACTTAATATGATGAGGCGTTATACCCGAGAAAAGGAAATGGTCAGGCATGCAAAAACAAGATTCGCAACTGCTTTCCTCACTTTATCTAGGATTCATCTGCAAAAGAACAATTTGAGGAAGATGTTCCTTTCAGAAGAATGGACAAAAAGCAGATGGGCAAAAGAGCAGGCAGGTAAACAAGTGCAACGATATCTAATGATGCCCTCATTTTGGAATAATATTGTGTATGCTCTTAAGATCGTGGGCCCTCTTGTTAAGGTGTTGAGGTTGGTTGATAGTGAGAGGAAGCCTCCCATGGGATACATCTATGAGGCTATGGATAGGGCGAAAGAAGCCATAGCCCAATCATTTGGTGAAAAGGTTGAGAAATACGAAGAATTCTTTAGGATTATTGACAATAGGTGGTCAATCCAGTTGCATCGTCCTTTGCATGCCGCGGGGCATTTTTTGAATCCGGAGTTCTTTTACTCAAACCCACAAGTTGAGCAAGATGTTGAGGTTATGACAGGGATATATAATTGCATAACAAAGCTAGTTGCAGATGAAGAGACCCAAAATCAAATCACTTCTCAGATGACTATTTACATGAAAGCTGAGGGACTTTTTTCAATGCCACTAGCAATTAGGCAAAGAACTACAAGGGCACCAGGTAATTTAAAGCAAAATAGAAACTTTTTAGTTTCTTTAAAATTTCTAGTATTGATGCCTAATTAGTTCAAATCCACAGCTGATTGGTGGGTTGCATATGGTTCTACAACTCCTCAGTTGCAAAAGTTTGCGATAAAGGTTCTTAGCCTCACGTGTAGTTCTTCCGGTTGTGAACGAAATTGGAGTGTATTTGAACATGTAAGTATCTACCTGAAGACGCATGTATTCCTATTTTCTATTAGGTTTTTTAACATCCTTGTATAAAATAGTATTTGATTATCATTCTTGCAGCTCCATAGCAAAAAAAGAAATAGGCTCCAGCAAAAACGCCTCAATGACTTGGTGTTTGTCAAGTATAACAGGGCATTAAAACGCCGATACGATATGCGAGATACAATTGATCCTATTTCTTTGACAAATGTTGATGAGAGTAATGAATGGTTGCGTGGGGTGCTGGATGGAGAATTGGATGAAGATAATGAGGCGGTGTTTGGGGATACTAGTTTAACTTGGGGTGATGTGGCTAGAGCTTCAGGAGCGGGAGAAAGTAGCAATGCAACAAGATCAACAACAAGGGCACGAGCAAAGGCAACAAATCCAATTGATGTAATAGACGAAGAAGAGGCAAATTCTGAAGAGACGGAAGAAGAGGAAGATGAGGAGGGATACAAATCCGCTGATGAAGATGAAGAAGATGTGGATTTACTTGGGATTGAAGTTGACGATGATTAGTACTTGGCTACTTGCTTTAAATTGGGATAACTACTTGCTTTAATTTTATTTCAAATAGTGGACGCTTGTGTTTTATTGATTTCGATGTATTAGTTCTACTCTATGCGAGAACCGTAAACTATGTGCGATTTGGTAGGTGTTTTTATGCATCTTTTGGATGGTATGCTATCTAAAACTCATTGGCTTAGTGTTATTAGTTAAAGTATTGCTATATACTATTTTTTCTAATTTTTTTTACATAGGTGCGCCTCGCTTCAAAAAGGTGCGCGCCTAGCCTCTCGCCTTAGTCCCCACAGGATTTTGTGCCTCGGTGCGCCTTTCGCCTTTGACAACTATGCTCGAAGAGTAAACAAACAAGTTTCATAAACGAGCCAAGCACAAGTCACCTAAGGCTCGGCTCGCGAGCTGAGCTAATTATTCATGGTAATTTTTATTTATTGCTCCCAAAAGCATAACAATAATAATCACCAAAACTTTTGACTAGTTCTTTCTGCTGGCTAACGAGGCGTGAGTCTCCATGATGCTTTATAGAGAAAGGGACGGCCTCTTGAACTTCAACTTGGCGATGCGGGACAAGAAGTTTTTTCTCCAAAATGAAACACCCAGCAAAACCCTCTCCCTTCTCCTTTAGTCCCACATTGGTTGCTTAAACGTATGAGAGAGCCAGATTCCTTTGTAAAACGAGAGCCCAACCTTCTTTCTTCCCTAGCATGGAGTTCACGTGACTCAAGCCTCAGTGTTCGAGCTGAAGCGAGCCGAGCTCGAGGCTAAATGTTTCAGCTCGTTTCAAGCTCGAGCTGACCCTAATACTTGCGAGCCAAGCCTGAACACTTCAAAGCTCGGCTCGGCTCATTTGCAGCCCTAGTTGTCACTGACTTCGACAATGAATAACCATCTGAATTCCAAGTTTGCTGATTGTTATGAGGTGCATACATATAAACCATAGGTGGAGATAATCCACACTTAGGCTAAAAGCATCAAAGACATGATCCGCTAAAAGTTTTTTTGCTAAAAATGGGCTTAGGTTCGTAAAATTCATGGGAATGAAGTGACACAAATGTTTGCGATAAGTACTCTAAAAGAAACGAGATAAATTTATGAAAGTAATAACCTTTTTATCCGATTTGTCCATAATGTTGCCTCTGGCATTGATCTTTTCCTTGCACACAGCTGCTGTGGAAATTCACTCTGATCCCTATTGGCAGCCTTCAAGTAATAATGAAAGACATGGGATCAGAATCAATATGCACTGTGAAAAATCGATGAACCAAAAAACCGTCAAAAACTGACTTACTCTAGTTTCATTTATCGGACGAATCATTGCACTGGCAGAGTTGCGATGCTCATTAAAAGTTCTCCGCTCTCCATAGTACTTATCATCCTAGACAAACAAAAATTATGATTTCACAGATGGAGCTTTAAAATTACAAGACAGATTAGTGAAAGACATTCAGAATTCAGATCAAGACCTTGGCCATCTTTCCAGGGATCTGTCCATCCTCCATAAGAGTAGATACACTGGGCTTGAGTGTTATGCTAGGATATTTGGATTCACTGTGTTCTCTATGGGCATCCTCAGGGCTTAGATAATAAGACTTACGCAACCGAGGGTTTGTTTCTCCACCAGTAACTTGACGGGCATAGGGACCCGGATTGTGGCTGGAAACAGAAGCTATTCTCCTTCCTTCACCACCATGTTTGGAACTTTTACTAGCGTATATAGACGTTTCACCAGCAGAACCTTCGTCCCGATCAATTGATGATTTCCGGCCAAGAAAAGGATTACTATTGTTTCGATCATAAGGCCCACGCATAATTTTGAAACTACTTCCATCCAACTCTGAGTCGTGTGAGGTCATATTGGAATCTTTTACTTCATACCCCTGTGAAGGCATACAAATGGAACAATAAAATTTCTCAACTATCTTGCTAACCTCCACCCAATAGGAAGGATAATAGGTCCATAAAGACAAATGAGTTTGGATTTAAATACAAATTTCACGGATAAGAATACACTTTAACGGATATTAATACATTTTTCTCGGATATCGATATACCTTTTACACATTATCCTCCTCTATTGGTAGGAGGTTAGCATTTTCCAATCTTAAATCCAATTGAACAGGGAAAGGTAGATAAGAAGATGCAACAATCATACAGAAGCAACAGCGTTTGTCAGTTTGTGAGGGAGACAACAAACAGAAAATCCAACAAGAAATGAGTTTGCTTTCATAAAATCAAAAGATCAAGAATTATATTCAACCCAAGGAAAAAGTAAAGACAAGAAGCTAGCGGTTGCTTGCTTCTATCAACAGACAACAAAGGTGCACCTAGTGCAGCAATTCCACCAAGCTAGGGCAGGTCAAAGGCTTTCCCAAGACCGGTCCAAAGTTCACAGTAATTATCAGCAATAAGCAACGAAAACCAGTAGAGTTAATAAACCACCGTGATATCTACTTCCAATGATGTGCGGAATCAAATACGCCTATCCCATGTTTCTTCTTTCCTCTTGTAATCATGGTTAGAATTTCATACAGAAAGTCTTGAACATTCGAACCGGGTTAACGAAATACAAGGTTGGCTTGATCACAGTTTCAAATTGTATTGTAGAGGAATAATACCTCAAAAGCTGTTCAACTAGGTGAACAAAGCAATGTTTTGAAAACCAGATCGGACCGGCCGGTTCAACCAGTTGAACGGCAAACCGCTCAAGGTAACGGTCAGGTTAACCCACAAAACCGGTAAAATTCCAAAACCGCTCTAAAAATTGAAAACAGGATTGACCGAACGGTCCAACCAGTGAATCGTGCGAACCGTAGCTGGGTTGATAGAACTGTTACGAGAAAAATTTGACCTATCTCAGGCCATTTTATTGCATCAAGCAACAGTGCCAGCTGTATAAGCGGTATATGGGACCCACTCAAAAGAGCACATTAAAGATGCTGGGGAAAGCAAGAATAGAATGACCAAGTGAAACACTACTAAAGCATTCCAACCATTTTATACACTCAGTGGTTACTTCAACTTCTCTTTCACTTCAAAGTTCAAATAATGCAGCATTCACGTAAATTTTGTACATTGTTTTATACAGGATTACTTGGTTTTCCTTTCATTAATAGTTCTTGATTATTAAAAATTCTATACATAATTACGACAACGTTTCAATTTTGGTTCGACTGTGGTTGAACCAGTGACCCGTCCACCTGGCCCAGGTTTTGGAAAAAAAGGCAAGGAATTCTCCTCTTAGTTTTTTTTGGAATAACTTGGTGTGGCTATATCCCACAGAGTGCCAATATCTTTTCTTAGTATATATAAAAAAACTGTTAATTAAAAGCAGGGCAGCTGGGAAGTTGTACATTATTTCTCAATATTACTAAGAAATAAGAATATAGTTTATAAAAGCTAAATTTATTGGCTATTGACACTGCGCCAAATTTATTGGATTAATAACTGCACCAAGCGCCAGCCATCTGACACTCAAAGAAAAGAGTAAAAATCCTGGATTTTGCCATTTAATCGGTCCTATAACAGCAATAAAGGGGCAACATGCTTTCTCAAGAACTTAAAAGTGGTGTATACAGGTATTCGATTACAATGATATTTTTTCTTATATCATATGATATAACCACAAAAGTATTGAGGTCTCAATCATACTCTTGTTTTTATACAGGGCCCACTCCAATCTGGCCAACGCCATTGTTACTTGCATGAAAACCCCTTCCACAGTTCATTGATGGAGAAAAAATTGACACTTGCACATACAACATATCAGACACAAACATACGCAGATTCTTGACTTAGACATTACAATTGTTAGCTTTGGAAAAAAGGCTAACCACGTAACTATTGGCATTATTACATAAACATAATATTGCATGAATTTCCCCTCTGTAGAGTTGACAGCATAAGATGTGTAGAAAGAGTAATATGAGAGAAATTTGACCCAAACAGAAAGCAGAAACTATTACAGCTTCCACTTACCATGCCAAAATTAGGATGGTTGCAAATTCTAGGAAAATCTGGGGAGTGGCATAGATCTGTATCACCATGGTCAGAAGGTTCTGCTAAAAGAGTTGACAAGGACACATATAAGATGGTAAAAACAACCATGTCAAATTCATAAACATTAAACTTATAGGAGTAGCAAGACGTGTATATTAAAAAAAGTTAGCATAAGCAACAAAAGGAAAGAATCAACTTTAACAATTACTAAGTAAAAGATTGTATACCCGCAAACAAAATTCTAGTACTCCGGCTTGTAACAAATTCATAAGGACAATGAAAATGGTTTTAGAACACAGATCTCATGAAAGCACAGAATGCTAAGAGACTCTCTCAGCGCTTGGATCTCCGACAACGGGACTCAATTTTTTGGAGCAAGTTCCACAGGTTATGCTGAAACCATGGTATACAGAGCAGGAGACACTAAACCCAACCCCAATTTGGCTCAGTAGATGGAAGTCATTGGTCTGGCTAGAGTCATTGGTCCTTTTTAGTTTGGTCAGACCAGATCAGAGTGCGGTTGGAGGGAAAGCTCAACAGGCCTACCCAGCCCTAAGTTGGGGGAGGGGTGAAAAACCAAAACACTTGGGAGGAATTGCAAACCCCTAGAATGCTAAGTGAACTGGCTCAGTGACTGACAGTGCAGGTCAGGCTTGATAGCTAGTATAGGGCCAGATAAGACCTAATCGCATATTTTTGCTTGTCCTCCTAGTTTGATTAGGCCTAGTAGTAGTGAAGATGGAGAGAAAAGTTACCAATGCCCAAGCTGGAGGGATGAATAATTACTTAGTCGAATTCCCAAGTGACAATGCCTAGAAATGCTAAATGGACAAGTTAACTTGATCAACCACATTGATCTAGCTTGAACAACAAGGAACAGGTTCAATAGGCTCCAAGAAAAGATAATGGTTGGACTAGCACCATGTTCAACTTTGGTCAAGTTTTTAGGGTTCAATTAGGACCGACCAAATAGCATCCAAAATCCCAATCCATAGAAATTCTGGAAAGTTCAACAGCATATGAATGCACATAGAACATGCAAGTATGCAGCACCTTCTACATAAGCTAGTCGGTTTTACAACTAAACAAAGTGATACTGAACCGAAGGATAAGAGAAAATGAAAAATACAAAAGCACTAACATAAAGAAAAGACACAGCCTACTTGATGCGGTATCTGGCTAAAAGAGTATGCCAGCCAACAACGGAAAAAGAAAGTGATAAGGAGAGTGTGAGTGAGCAGCCCAACTGGGCCTCAAGTGTTGTCGGTCAACCCCGCAACGAGATCGCCCAGATGGGGTCTACCATAAAACACTCACCAAATGAAATTCAAGAAGAGGGTGCTGGGCATGGTTCAACCCCACGAGCAACCAAGCCATGAGAACCCACACTTGGATCTTTTCAGGGGTTTGATACATAAAATGAGACAAGATCGGATGGGTCAGACAGTTCTTGTGCGGTTGTAAAAGATAGCATACTTTGGGGAACTGTTGGCTGGAATGGGCACCCTTTACTAGTTGCCTTTAAGGCTAGAGTGAAGATGAAGTGGGTCGGATCTTAGACCCCCTCACCATTTGAGTCTAATAAGCCTGATTTGGCTTGGGCCGCATTTAAGCGAACAACTTTAATGTGTTGGAGTGGGGCCACGGGTTTCACGGAATAAGCTGGAAGTGTACGAGGCCAGTGAAAGGAAATACCACACCCAAAAAAAGCCGACCAAATTAGAAAAACTGTTCCAATCAGGTAGGACTCCAAATCACCTTTCAGCCAAAGGTAAGCACTCATATTCACAGAAAGTCTTAGTCCCCCTCTGGTTCTCTTCCTCTCTCATCAGTCTCTAACTTAAGTATCAAGGGGTTATCCGACCAACCTCTGGGAGGTAGCACAACGTTTCTCGAAGATTTACATTTATTCTCGCTAGAACCCTAGTCAGCACAACTTGAACAGCTTTGCTTTCCTAAGGTGAATACCTACCACACCATGCCAAGAATTTTAGAAACATGTACAATCTAAAAAGCTAAAATAAATCGTTCCAGTATTAAGCACAAAAACCTATAATTGTATTGTCCGGTTCTGGTGTATGGCAATGAATATAATCCTTGCAATAACAGACTAAAAGACGCATGTATTTACGTCTTGTTTTTATTTACCGTTGACTGGATCCCTCATTGAGGACTCAAATGCGCCAGGAGGAAGCGGGTCAAATACAACACCAAGCGGCGGACCATCGTCCCGATAATGCCTACCCAGTTGCCTCTTAACAGCAGTAATAGCAGCATTTTCAACCTGACCCTTAACTTTTAAATATCCTGACGGCCCAGTTCTGGTTCTTATGCCCATCGAATTTAGTTGTGCAAAGTTGACATTTGGTGGAAGGTGTCTTGAAGTTGCCATATCCAAATGATCCTCATTTCCATTATGAAATTTATGTTGTAAAGGCAAGCTACTTCCAGAAGATGTATCACTGTTATTTTCATTTGGAGGATGCCCATGCTCATAGGCAAGGCCAGGAGCTGAAAAATCTTGGCCAAGAAACCGTCTACTTTCAACTTCCCTAGGATCAAAATCCTTGTTATCCCCTTGTTTGGTGCTGCCACATGAATCCTGCCTATGTCCACTGACATGGTCTTGTAAAATAACACTAGAACGATCTTGTCTACCAGTTGCAGCTGGTTCACCATCCTGTTTCTTGTCCTTCAACCTTCTGTGGCAAAACCACCCAGCAACTTGCTTTTCTGTCAGTCCAACTGACTCTGCAATTTGTGATTTCAACTCTTCTGAGGGATATTTGTGTTCTGCAGAAAGGCAAGCATTGTTTCTTATAACCTTTCAGAGTGATCATAATGATTTGCATAAGAAAGAACTTTTTTGGATCTTAAGTTCAATTAAATACGTGAAATAGATCAACCTTTATCTATTTCACTTATTCGACTGGAATGGGAGCGAATCGAACAAAAAAAAAGTCATCAAAAAATGTCAGGGATTATACTGTAGGACAAGATAAGTCAAGAAGAGCACCCATACCATTGTAAAATTTCTCTAAAGCCTCAACCTGGGATGGTGTCTTGAACCTTCTTTTCTTGCTTTTCTCTGGAAGAGCTTTATTGTCTTCAGAATGCACTTCAGATGAATCTGAAATATTAATAACCGGACATAGGTCATAGTTAGTGTAATACGATGCCACCAGCCCCCACAAAAATAAATATACATCCAAATTGTTCTAATTTCACCAGCTGCACAGTTAACAAATTGTACAGGAATTACATTTCCTATAGCTAAACTACGTTTAATATACCCACTGTTTGCGGGTTTGTCCTAGGGTGGCACACCCTGGGCACCTTTTTTCACGAATATTTGCTCTACGTACAAAGAAAAAAAAGGGTCTCTCAATGGAAGAGCTTTACGTTATTCAGAATGCACAATGCACTTCAAATGTCTCGGAACATGGAAGGAAAGAGACGCGAAACAATGAGTTCCAGAACCAACTATGGAAAGAGCTTCCATGTATATTACTTGTAAGTCCATGATCAATCACCTACTAATAAGGGCTATCACATACATTTCATTACTTCGCCTTTTAATGATGTCAAATCAACCCCTCCTCAATCTTATTCTACACCTAGGGTTACATGGTTTAAAAATATGTTTTATTCTAACCATTGTCTTGTACTCATAAGCCATAAATATTTCCCATTAATGTAGTTATGGAGTACATAGTATTATCATACCACGTTCAGATTATTTGTTTGGCTAACCATGTTTTCTTCTGTATAGCCTCAAGATGAAGGAACTTTTTCTCAGCTATATAAAAGATCACTTGGTTCGACCACATTCCAGGATTCGTATCAATACAGAATGATCCCAACTCTAGAAGCCTTCACAGAAAAACAGCGAAATATTTTGCAGCTACACATGGCAGAATCTAGCAATTTACCAAGTGAAAACCAATTAAGAAATCCTGCATCAATCCATCACCAGCACCGCATATTAAACCAGATAGAATGCTAGTAAGCAACAATATGAGAGGAAAAACCATAAATTTTGTCTACATTACTGTCAGGGATCGTGGGTCACACACAGCACAGATACCCAATGTACAATGGGGGCTAAAGTCGACAATTACAGTGTTAAAAACACAACCAAGTCAAATTGTAGGTCAAATAAACTGCGATTGGAAAACAGATCAGTCAAATCCATCAAACACCTACATCACCGCAGGTGTAACATCACAGAATTGAGAAATATATGCATGAACATTATAACAAAAACAAAAACAAATTCGAGGAGATCCCTAAAATTTTCTAGGACAAATAAACCCCAATCGAAACACAGCGAGATAAAATCGAAAACATGAACCCTTAGCATGCTATGATACGATTTCAATTCAATTGAAATTGTTGACGATGATCTGCGCTAACAAGAGGTGAAAAAAGTCGCCATTACCTTCCATTGGGGAAAAAAAATTCTAGGGTTTTTTCGTCGTCTTCTGGTTGTGGGTTTCTCTTCAATTGACTCAACAAGCCAAACCCACAAGGCGGAGAGCGCAAAGAATGGTCACGCCTCCTACAGACAAAGATGAGACAGAAGAGGTATACTTTGTAGATGCTCGATACATAGCTGCATTTGCAACACAATTAAAGAGTATTTTGCTTTTTGTTTATGTGGGAGGTTGCTTTCTTCATTAGTTTTCCTGTCTGTCAATCCAACAGTTTTCACTAACGACAGTTTTGGCTTTGTGTTTTAGGGGTCGTTAGATTTGATAAAATCAAAGTCTTGATTTTATTTATTGGTGGAGAGATTTGATAAAATTTGTAGATTTTTGCATTGGAGAAATCTCTTCACCAATGGAATTTTTGATAAAATCTACTATTTGAGAACAACCCTTAAAGCTATTTCAAGAATGAGGTACACCAGTTTTCCAAGGTGAACTTGTGTACTTTAACGTGGAAAGAGTCACAATTGTCCTGTCTATAGGGCTTCCCTTGGATAGTGTACTGGGTTGTTTTTCTCCTGGAAGGAGAAATTGATAGATCTAAATTCACATTTTATGGATTTGAGCCACCCATTTCTTTCTCCCGAACATTTTCATGGACCCAAACATTTTCTTTTTTCTCTCTTTGTTAGGATTTGGAGGAGAGAGAGATGTCAAATACACCATGGACTGCATTCGGTTGACCTTCTGGGTTGACCCGATGTCATGCAAGTTTCTTTGGTTATAGGAGTACAATAAACTGGACCAAAAAAAAAAGGTTCTGTAAAGCTTATTATTGTGTTGTTACTGTAAAATTAAAGGAATTGTCTTTCACACTAATCTGTGTAGAGGGGAAAATTTCGTTCGAACGCGTGGCACGAATTTTGGGACGACACGTGGAACAAATGGACTAATTGATCCGCTACGCTTGGACCCGCTGTGGTTGGACCCGCTGGACCTCTTTGACTCGTTGGGGGTGTACCCGCTGAGCCTATTGGACCCGCTAGACCTCTTTGACCCGCAATACTTATTTTCATAAACCAAAGTTAAGTAAAGACTATTTTCTTTACTCTAATTTATTTATGAAAATAAGAAAGTGCCCCCCTTCGGAAACAATGGCATTGCCAGAATTTTGAAATTCCAATCCTATTAAAATCTCATTCCCCCACTTTTAGTACAAATGCGAAAATCGGCATGTTTTTCTCCAAAGAAAAAGGGCCGAAAGGTAACCTTCCCGTACTAAAAAAGATCATCCGATTATACCATTGCGCTTAGAAAAATCTAAGGAACAAATACCGGGACTTTTTATCGGCCAAATCAAAACTTTTAGAAAAAAGTTATTTTTCCATACTTAGTCTTATTTTCAAGCGACAGACAAAGATGCCTCGATAAAGAGGCGATCTGATGGCGCTATAGCCTACGCCGTTCGAGTCTTAGATGAGAAATGACACCAAGGGGATCGACCTTGATTCCCCGAAGAACAGGAACATGACGAGGATAGAAGTCGACTCCTAGACGGACCCGAACGAGTTAGGCTGCCCCAGTCGACTTGGCAGGACTAGAGGGGAAGCCATTTAGAGGCTTGGTTGCGGTATCAGCATGACCGAGTAGATCGTGATCGCGCCGCTTCTCGGGATTATTGGGGATTTTTGTAGATTGGTGGCTAAGGACAAGGGTTCGATGCGGAAAGGCACCTGCAGGATCATCGCGGGGGCCGCGGCCTAGACAGTATGGAAGGAATATTCGTGCACGATCCATGTGACACGTGTCTGGAATTTATAAGTGGACTCAGGCTCAGAAAGAGAGGCCAAGTCCTCTATAAATAGGGCATCCCTCCCACCTTTCTAAGGACCTTTTTTCACAAACTTCGAGAGATTTTGGAGAGAGAAAACATTTTCTAGAGAGCATTCACTCCTCTTGTTCAAGCGGGAATCCTGTCAAGGGTTCTTTCCACTGTTCTAGCCTCGTCCTTCACCAATTCCACATATTTCTTCTTAGTCCCTTTGTCTAATTGTTCATTATTCTCGTCCCTAATCAACTTAGTCTTGATTTACGTACCATACTGTTCTAGCCTTATTCTCGTCCCTGCTGGGGAGGCAGGAAAGTTTAGTGAATGGTCAGTACTAGAAGTGGACTAAGAACATCACGAACACCAAACATGAACAAAAACGACGTTCTTGTTGAAGATGCAAACTCAACCAGTCACGGAAATGATCCTGAGAACAACCAAGGAGCTCTCAATTTGGAGGTATTGAGGGGTATCCAAGACACTCAAAAAGTCTTGGTCACTGCCCTCGAAAATCTCATGAACGCTGTTTTGGCTGTCATACCAACTCGCCCAGCTCCTGTACTCCCACAGCCGAACTAGGCTATAGCTCAAAATGGTGAAGTTAACCCTCTTGTCCAAAACTTGAACCCTCTTGTCCAAAACTTGGTAAATCTCCAAAACCCTCATGCCCAGACTATGGCAAACCCTCTAAACCAAAATATTGCCCCACAACAAAATCCACCTGTTGTTATCCCACCGGGACAGGTTCCGTAGACCAAAATGTCCATGCTGCAGAGAACCGCATCCTAGGGGGAGAACAAACTCAGTTTGTGACATTGGCTGACCTTCAAGCCTTGTTACAAAAAAAGCGCACCAAAGTAACTTTACCCTCCCTTCCCAACCCTAATATCCAACCACCTTACCCCCTTGTTGTGGCTCACATGCCTTACCCTGCAGGGTACTCCCCTCCGAAGTTCATCAAATTTGATGGAAAAGACGGTAGTGCCGAAGAACACGTGGTTCGTTTTGTTGAGACTCTCGGAACGTATGGTAACAATCATATCCTACGGCTCTGCGAATTCTCTAAGTCGCTTACTGATAGGGCCTACACGTGGTATGTTAACTTGGTTCCATACTCTGTCGTTACTTGGGAAGACATGGACAACAAATTCTATACTAAGTTCTGCCAAGTACGAGAAAGGGTGACTACTCTCATCCTCGTCAAGGAAAAGCAGCGGAGCAATGAGTATATCCTCGATTTCATCTCTCGATTCCAAGACCGCATAGTGGAATGTCAAGAGCCAATTGAGGAGGTACAGCTAGTTAGCTACCGTATTGAAGGTAACCTATCAGAGTATTGAGCATACTTGGTGAATCTCCTTCTACCTACTTTCTCATCTCTCATAGAGGCAGCTCGTAATCTCAAGTCCACTGTCAAGCTCCCGAGTTGGGAGTCATGGCGAGCAAGCAAAGGCCATTCTGTGTCTGCTACAGCTCCCGTGGCCACACCATGGAAGTCGCAAGGGCTGGGTGCTGACTACAGAAAAATGTAAGGAAAGATATGAAACCACGGACAGCTCACAGAAAGAGAAGAACAATGCACCGAACTACCCATGCAGTTTGGAGGATGTGAAAGCCATAGTGAAGGAATGGATGGCCGATGGGGAGTTGACATTGCTGGAGGTTAACCGCACACCCAACAAGAAAGATCAAGAGTAGCCTAACTTTTGTATCTACCATAGGCAAGTGGGGAATCACTCCATCGTTGACTGTTGGACCATCCGGAGGATTTTTGCAAGAAAAGTGGCTCAGAACAGCCTAAGGTTCAAGAATGCGGGACAACAGGATGTCCGCGAGAAGTCCTATCCCGAGCACGACAAAGAAACAGGAGGGGTAAACATGGCCGACTGCTATGGTTTCATGGAAGATCTGGACAACTATGAAGATAATGAAATCTACATGACCTCTTACTATGACGAGATTGCAAACTACGAAATACCAATTGTCATACCCGACTCTGACCTATAGGCCAAGGTGCTATAGAAGTGCACTAAGTTCAAAACTTTCTTTGATAGTCTAGGCTTGACGGAACCCGCCCGCTTCGAGATAACGAAGGCAGTCATAAACATTGCAGAAACGCATCATGAGTCATGCATGGCCGTGGACGGATCAGAACTGCAGACCGTGCGAAGTGGGCAAGCACTATCACTTTCTCTGAGTCTGACAGAAGGTACTTCCACCCTCACAATCGCCCATTGTATGTAACTGCCTATATCAACAAGATTGAACTATGCCGAACCTTCCTCAACGGAGGGGCATCCATAAATATCATGCCAACTTCAACCTTTCAGAAATTGGGACTACTAGCGAGCAGGCTAGTGAGGCAGCTGATTACAATCACCAACTTCACAGGAGACAAGAAGCAGTCCCTCGGATATGTCATTGTAGATCTCCGTGTCAAGGACATCCACTCAGCCACAAAGTTCCATGTGGTGGAAGGATAGATCAACTACCACGTCATATTGGGGAGGTCGTGGATGCACCAATATGCAGTTGTCCCCTCGAGCTATCATCAATTCATGAAAGGGATATATGGGGGGCAAATAGTCACTGTTGGAGCTTCCGAGAGGCCTTTTGTAGCCAATGAGGCCCACTATCCCGACGCCGCTTTCTTCACCCAACTCGCGAAGGAGGGTGCCGCGACAACTGCTAAGGCCGTGGGGGTAAAGATCCCACGGTGGGAAGATATCCGTGATGAGAAAGAAGATGAGAAAGAAGAAGTGGTCAAGTGTATCGAGAAAAGAGATCCCGAGGCCACACCAACAACACCCGCCCGACAAAAGATAATGAAGGTCTGCGAGGGGGGAAAGATGGTCTACTACTTATGATGGTGCGACGGGGAGGTCTCACTCGTGGGGCCCAACCTCGTGGTATCTAAAGAGACTATGAAGGAAGTGGAAGAAATCATCGATAAGCTGGAGCTGGCCCCAGAATGCATGCAAGACGGACCAAATCCTCAATAGGAAGAGCTCGAAGAAGTCAACCTCCGAATCAGCAATGGCTCGGCTTAGCTAGTATTTGTCAACAAGTCCCTCGAGTCAGGAATGAAAGGACTGATCAAGCTTTTGAGAGATTACTCAGATGTCTTTGCTTGGCACTACGAGGAGATGTCCTGGGCTAAACACAAGCCTTGTGGCCCATCACTTGGATGTTTTCCCCAACTCCAAGCCAATAAAGCAGCCCCAGTGGAAGTACCTCCCCGAACTCAAAGAGAAGATAAAAGAAGAGATTGAAAAGTTGGAAAAAGCAGGATTCATCAAGCCTATACTCTACCCCTCATGGTTGGCCAACATACTACCTGTGAAGAAGAGAAATGGGCAGATACGAGTTTGTGTGGATTTCAGGGACATTAATAAGGCATGTCCGAAGGACGAATTCCCACTGGCCCATATTGATACCCTAGTGGATGCAACCTCGCGCCATCAAATGCTCTCATTTATGGACAGATTCAGTGGCTATAACCAAATCAAAATGGCCCCCGAGGACGCAGAGAAGACAGCCTTCAGAACCCCATTCAGGAATTTTTACTACACGGTCATGCCATTCAGATTAAAGAATGCGGGAGCTACTTACCAGCGGACCATGACGACAATATTTCATGACATGATGCACCACATAGTAAAGGACTACGTGGATGATTTTGCCGTGAAATCGAAGGAATGAGGGAATCACCTCATGGACCTAAAAGTCGTTTTTGATCGTTGCCGAGAATTCAAACTAAGAATGAACCTACTAAAATGTGCCTTCGGTGTCACCGCATGGAAATTTCTTGGGTTCTTGGTGCATAGGCATGGGGTGGAGGTCGACGAAGCAAAGATCATGTCCATCGTAGACATGCCACCTCCACACTCCCAAAGGTCTCTGAAAAGATTCTTAGGCAAGGTTTTGTACTTGCGAAGATTCATACTTGCACGCATGGAGATAACCACACCTTTCAATGATTTTCTGAAGGGGAAAGCAACTTTTTCATGGAAGGAGGAGCACCAACGGGCCTTTGAGAAAGTAAAGGCCGCCTTGACCTCAACCCTGACTATGGTGGCTCCATAGCCCAGAAAGCCATTAGTATTGTATCTCACTTTGACGGATAAGTCGATCGGCGCTCTACTAGTGCAAGAGGTTGATGGGCAAGAGAAGCCGGTTTATTACATAAGCCGAAAAGTACAAGGACCGGAGGAGAGGTACACTCTAGTGGAGCGACATTGCTTGGCCTTAGTCTTTATTGTTCAGAAAGTGAGACACTGCTTTTTGGCATTCTCGGTCCAGATTGTGACCCAGAGTGACCCAATCAGATACTTACTCTCGAGGCCCGCGATTACGGGGAGAGTTTCAAGATGGTACTCGGCCTCGCCGAATTCAAGATAATGTGTGTCGCCCCGAAAGCAATTAAGTCTCAAGCCTTAGCAGATTTGTTGGCACAATTTTTCAAGTGAGCGATGTGAACCCATCGAGGACAATTTGAGAGAGGAAGGGATAGAACCTGTCACAGCCACCACTGACGAAGTTTGGTGGACACTTAGTTTTGACGGTGCCGCTGCAGATGGGCATGGCGGGGCCGGAATCATGCTGAGGAGTAACAAAGGGGAAGTTCAGTACGTGGCATATAAGCTGGACTTCGAGTGCTCCAACAATGGGGCTGAGTACGAGGCCCTGATACTCGAACTAATGGTCGCGGAGCGCTGGGGTACCAAGAGGCTAGATATCGTGAGAGACTTAAAACTCATTGTCAAACAAGCAACAGGGTGCTACGCCCTCAAAGAGCCCTCTTTAGCGCCATATAGAACTGTGGTCCAGAGGCTATTGGATAAATTTGAGGAAGTCAATATGATTCAGAGGCCACATATTGAGAATAGGTTCCCTGACGCGTTGGCTACACTGGGGGCAAAAGTCGAAGTGCCAGAGAAAAGGTTCCTAATAAGTATCATGAAAAGAACTGGGCTAACTGTATTAGCTGGAGACTACAATGAGGATCTTGGCCAAGACTGGCCCCATCAGAAGACAATTGCATACTGGAGAAGGGAGCTTACCCCTATCGGTCCTATCCCAATATTGTCTCACCCGCGGTGATCTTTACTATCGTGGTATACAGGGATGGCTAAGTTGATGTGTGGGCCCGACGAAGGTAGCAAAAAGATTGAAACAAGTCCACGACAGGACCTGCGATGAGGGGGAGATAGCATTGTACAGGAGAGTCCGACGCCAAGGCTATTTTTGGCCTGAAATGGCCGCGAACGCTACCAAACTCCAAAGAAGTTGTGATCGATGCTCCTTGACTACTGTAGAGTTGGAATGCAATTTCATAGATGCCCCTGAGGATTGGAGGCAAGTGTACGTGCACTATCTCAAGGAAGATACGCTCCCTATAAACCGTCGGGATGTCGAAAGACTCAAATATCGGGCTAGGCGTTTCTTTTTGGATCAAGACCAACTATACAGGTGAACACTCGAGGGAATACCATTGAAGTGCCTGGGCAGTCAAGAAGGGGCTGAGGCTCTACAAAAAGTCCATGAGATGGAACATCAAGGAGGCTCGCGGCTACATGAGCGAATGCTGAGTGCCGGGTACTACTGGCCGACTATGGAAGAAGATGCTTGAATGCACGTGAAGCAATGCCAAGCATGCCAGAAACATGGAAATTTGGTCCACACCCCAGCAGTGGACCTGTGGTCTCTCCGAGTGCCTTGGCCATTCCACACTTGGGCGATGGATCTGATTGGACCAATACACCCAGCTTCGCACACGCATCAATGGATCTTGGCCACGACAGAGGTTAACACTAAGTGGGTGGAAGCAGTTCTCTTGAAGAGCGCCACAGGGAAGAACATAGCCAAGTTCATCAAAGATAACATTATTTGCAGGTTTGGAGTACCAAAGGTCATCTTGTTCGACAACGGGACCCCGTTTGTGAACAAGAATGTTAGAACACTACTGGCTCCCTACCAAGTCGTGCACAAGACCTCAACTCCTTACTACCCCCCAGTGCAACGGGCAAGCCGAAGCCACAAACAAGACCTTGATCTGTATCATAAGTAAGTTGTTGGACAAAAATGGCGGAGCATGGTCTGAGCATTTAACGACGGCTCTATGGGCCTACCAGATCTTGAAAAGGAAGCCAACTCAGACAAGTCCCTACATGCTAGTCTACGGGACCGAGGCAGTTCTTCCCGCTGAATTAAGTGTACCCTCCGCAAGGATGGCCATAGTCTCGGGGATGACATCGGAATAGCAGATGGTTGACCTTGAAGCAATAGACGAAAAGCGTGAAAAGGCAGAAGAACGCGTCGAGAAGTACCGAGAGGCCCTTGCCCGGGCCTACAACAAAAAGGTGGTCCCTATGGTGGCCCGAGAGTTTAAGGTCGGGGACCTTGTGTGGAAAGCAGTGGTTGAGGAGATGAGAGACTTGTCACTGCGGAAGTTTAGCCCAAAATGGGAAGGTCCCTATCGTGTTCTTGAAGCAAGTCCTAGTGGCTATTGCAAGCTCACTCGAATGGAAGATGACTTTAAGACCGGCCCTATCAACATTAAGTACGTGAAGATGTACTACCCTTAGTGGGTTTTATCTATGTTTATTTTTATCTTTCCTTTTTTAGGTCATTAGTTATGTAAACAACAATGAGAATGTTCACGAGTAATGAAAGAAGTTCTCTTTTAATTGAATTTTCGATGTTATGAACTTTTACTTTTTTGAGCTAGTCCTTATTCTTTGTTCTGGTTTGATACCTTGAGTAACAAAATAAGGAGGGGATATAAAAGATAGATAAGGCGATACTTCTTGTTTTAACACCCGCTAGAACCATTGAGTATGCGTTTTACTAAGTGATAGACATTTCGCTTCTTTCAAAAAAAAAAAGAGAGAGATAGGTGAGGCAATAGATTTTTTCGCATTTATGTGATAGACATTTCACTAAAAAAAGAAGGGAAAAAAGAAGATAGATGAGGCAATAGATTTTTTGCATTTATGTGATAGACATTTCACTAAAAAAAAAAAACAAAAGACATAGGTGAGGCGATAGATTTTTTTGCCGCATTTATGTGATAGACATTTCACTAAAAAACAAGAGAGAGATAGATGAGGCGATAGATTTTTTCGCATTTATGTGATAGACATTTCACTAAAAAAAAAAGAAAAAAAAATAGTTGAGGCGATAGACTTATTTCGCATTAAGTGATAGACATTTCACTCAAAAAAAAAAAGAAAGAAAGAAAAAGAAAACAAAAGAGATAGATATATTTCATTAAGTTCTTCAAACGATAAGATATTACATTTACTAAGGCAAAAAATCCTACTAATCAAGTGTTAGATACTACACTTCGATTACAAAAAGAGAGAACCTATTACGCAACGTACAAAATTAGTGACTACATGTCACAAATATAAGCCGAAATTAGTAACTACATGTCACAAATACAAGTCAAAACTATATGAGATCTTTAAGAACGAAATCTCCCATGACCAAAGGAGAAGGAATCTCCCTCGCATAGGCAAGCTCATTCTCCCTCCTTGTCACATCCGCCTCAAGCTCCGCCAACTCATGTCTCTTTCTAACAACAAGAGCTTTAGAATCCTCAAGCTCTCTCGCATACGTCTCCATAAGGCCAAGTCTTTCGGCCTCTTCAAGACGATCACGAATCCAAATAATATCCACACCCAGTCCCTCAAAATCTTTGAGCCCGTGAAGGAAAGACTTAATTTTAGGAGCATCCAAAGCATCAACCTTTATGGATCGGATGTCTTTCAAGAGAGTTGCAAAGCTGTCTAAGATACCTCGAGTGAGCCAAGGAGAAATGGAAATTAAATTGGAAAAGATGAGTGGATAACGTCGTTCAACCTCTTTGAGAAGGTGGTAATGCAACGGATCGACGTCAACCTTGGCAATTTCGAAGTCGGATGACAAGGCCAAACAAAACACGTTTATTTATTCTTTTTTACTACATAGTTATCTAGTTGTCAGAGAAATACAAACTACAAATTTATGTACATATATTTCACTAATAGATAATCATCTAGCAGTTGAGGAGAACTAACTAACTATAGAGTCCTCTTTAGGAGAGGTTTTGTCTTGCTTTGCAAGTTTGGTCTCTGCTTAGCCATGGCGGCAGAGTCTGTTTAAACTCATTTCCTCTCTCATTCATCTCTGTCCCTCTTGTTTCTTCCAACCAACACCTTATCACTTCCGATTTTCACAATCCATCTTTTTTTTTTTGGGTAAATTCACAATCCATCTTCTTAACCCCAATTTTCCATAGTTTTTTTTTTTTAACCTTCACACCAAGATGTCTGATGAGGACGTTGATATCTCATCTCGAGGGGATGATCTATCCCTCTGTTTTAAGACTTTCACTCTCACGCATGCGGAATCCAAAGAAGTCACTATTCTGGAGGAGGATATTAAACTCAGTGAGGCGGAGTGCCATCGAAGTCTCATCGGAAAGGTAGTCACATCTAAAATGGTGAACTTGCATGGTATTAAGAATACTATGGCTCCCCTTTGGGGGAACTCGACTGGGTTCAAGGTTCTGGAGATCGGTGAGAATTTGTTTCAGTTTGTGTTTGGATTAGAGAAGGATTTACTTCGAGTGCTTGCCGGCAAGCCTTGGTTTTTCAACAATAGCTTCCTGATCCTAATGAAATGGAATCCTGCGATGAAGGTACATCAAATGGTATTCAAGCGTTCACCCATCTGGATACAAGTATAGGGTTTACCCCTTCAATTTTATTTCGTCAAGGTCGGCACGAAAATTGGCAAAAGCATGGGTGAATTCATGGAAATCGACATGCCGGTTTTGGGTCACCGTGAGGGCAGGCTAATGAGGATTATGGTCAGTATTGATATCACCGTACCCCTTCGCAGGGGAATGAAGCTGAAATTAGATGAAGGCGAGCCTTTTTGGGTGGAATTTCGCTACGAAAAACTACCCATGTTCTGTTGTTATTGTGGTTTTTTAGGCCATGAACAGAAAAGCTGTGTTCAACAATCCAAAGATTTGGAAAATGGTGTGTTCAAGATGGAACGGGAATTGGTTGCGTGCATCTTTGAGAAAATCTTTTGGCTAGAAAAAATATGGACCAGGTGGTAACTGGTAGTTTGCGACGTCGCCGGCAAAATCCGGAAACAGCAAGGCCTATGATCATGGCGCAAATCGTGGAGCCGAGATAGTTCAAATTCCGAATTTGGTGGAAAGAGTAGGAAATGGGGATTTGAATGTCATGGATATACAGGAACAGATTGGAGATATGGCCAAGAATGGAATTTTATTTGAGAAATCTTCGCAAAGGGATATTCCTTCCTATCTCAGCAATGCAGCGACAGGAATTTTGAAACCCAAATCTTTGGGACATATTCTTTCACAGGATGACAATGGACCCATGGACCTGAATGGCCCAGTGCATGTTAGCCCAACTAATGCTACAGCCCATGACCCTATCATACCTAGCCTAGTGACATCCTTACAAGCCTCCAAATCTAGCCCAGCTAACTTTCCAATCAACCAAATAAACCCAACTAGCCTACCCAAGGAAATTACCCCTTCTCAGACCACTAGCCTCACAATCACTCCTAGCCCCGTCCTTCCACACCTGCAAACAGAAAATATCCAAATCCCTAACCAATCTTTCTCCGAGAACGCCAACCTTAGCCTTCAATATTTTGCTTCTCCAGATCTCAAATTCACCAGCGGGGTAACATCTCTAGTTGCACACCCTCAGAAGAAGGATGCTACTCCTTATCAGAAGAAACGAGGGCGTCCAGTTGGAAGCAAATCCAAAACAGACCGTCGAAGGAATAGTACAGTACAAGACAATGGTTCTACATCTTCTACAGGTATTATTCCTCCCACAGTGTCAGCTCCACGGGTGGGAGAGAAAAGGTCTAGCTGTGTGATTGAGTGCAAAGAATCTGACAGAGATGGGGACGAAGTTTCCTCACTAGCTAAACGGCCTCGGGTTGAAGGCAATACAGCAGCAAAAGAGGACAGCATCATGGATGATTCGATTTCTTTAGGTACGGTGGAGGAAGCCAGCCGTGAATGGCCCCATGGGGTCCAATGAAGCTCATCTTGTGGAATTGTCGAGGTTTAGGGAGGCCTCAGACATGCCATCAGCTCAGGTCGATGGTCCAACTCCACTATCCCGATTTTATTTTTCTGTCTGAAACAAAAAAAATTAGAGTTTGTTCATAGAAGTATTGGTATGAAGAATGGTTTTTGGCTTGACCCAATCGGTCTTTCCGGAGGATTGGGAATTTTCTAGAATGATTCAGTTTGCTTTGAAGTTTCTAAGTTTGGTAGTTTTTTTTATCGATGTAAAAGTTAAATGCTTGATTTCCTCTTGTACCTGGCATCTTATTAACATCTATTTAAGCCCGGAAGATTGTGTTCGGTATAAACAGTATCAGGCTTTGATTGAGCATGTTGGGTCATTGAATTCTGAAGTTGTAATTTGGGGAGACTTTAATGATATTCTTGAGGTCGGCGAAAAAAAAGGAGGTTTACTGCGTGATAGGTGGAGTTTTGTTCGCTTTCAATCTTTTGTTGAGAACTGTGGCTTGGCCGATCTGGGATTTAAGGGGTGCCCCTTCACTTGGAGGAATAATCGTGCATGTGTTGATTTTATCGAGTCACGGCTTGACAGAGCTTTAGTTTCCTCTCAATGGCTCTTGAATAATAACCACGCATCACTTGAGCATTTAGATTGTGTTGGGTCTGATCATAAGGCTTTGCTTTTGAATACCATGCCCGAAGTCAGAAAACGCATAACTCCATTTAGATTTGATGCACGTTGGTTCGAATATGAAGAGGTTAGAACAATTATTGAGAATCAATGGGAGCAAAGGCATACTGGGTCTCAATTGTTCTGTCTAGTTCAAAAGGTTAAGAGTTGTCGGCTGGCTCTAAGATCTTGGTGTGCGAAGCACAATCTTAACTTCAAAAGGGTCATTGAAGAGACCACTAAAGAGATGAAGGAACTGGAATCTGCTAGACGCGAATTTTTTCATGAAAAAATCATGGCTCTAGAGGACACAATTGCTGGAGAGTGGGAGAAGGAGGAGAAGTATTGGAGACAAAAATCTCATCAAAAGTGGCTGCAATTGGGGGACAGTAACACTTCCTATTTTCATGCGTGCACAGCCGAACGGTGTCGACGCAACCACATATCAGGTATCGAGAATGCTTAGGGGGTTTGGTTGAATGATCAAAGGAGTATTATGGCAGAGTTCCAAGGTTTCTTTACAAAGTTATTTTTAAGTGAAGAAATCCATCAAACATAACAGGTCACAAGCCTCATTCCTAGGCGTGTTACTGATGACATGAACAACAATTTGGTGAAAGCTTATACATCAGAGGAAATTAAGGCGGCTCTTTTTGAAATGCACCCCAGCAAATCTCCAAGCTATGATGGTATGATGGCTGGATTTTTTCAGAGGTATTGGGACATAGTAGGCGATGATGTCTGTCGGGCAGTCCGTGGATTCTTTTACAGTGGTCGAATGCTGGGTAGTGTAAACCGCACTCAAATTGTCCTGATCCCCAAAGTTGCGAATCCAACCAAGGTCAGTCAATTTCGACCCATCAGTCTTTGCACTATAATTTATAAGATTATTGCCAAAGTGCTAGCGAACCGTCTTAAACACTTCCTTCCATCCATTATTTTGGAGAACCAAAGTGCTTTTGTTGGGGGTCGCCAAATTACGGATAATGTGTTGATAGCGCATGAACTGACACATTACATTAAAAATAAGCGTTCTGGGAACCATGGTGTCGCTGCGTTCAAATTGGACATGGCAAAAGCTTATGACCGGGTGGAATGGGGCTATCTTGAGATGGTTTTGGGACAATTAGGTTTCCATCCGAAATGGGTTGCTTGGGTTATGGAATGTGTTAGAACCATCTCCTTCTCTATCACGATCAATGGCGATTCTGGTGATACATTTTATCCGAGTAGAGGCAAACGTCAAGGGTGTCCTCTCTCACCGTACTTGTTTTCATTATGTGGGGAAGGTTTCACAGCACTATTCAATGATTTTATCAGCAGGAAAATTCTAAGTGGGTTCCGGATCAATCATCATTGTCCTATTGTATCACACTTGCTCTTTGCAGATGATTCTATTGTGTTTTGCCGAGCTTCATACCAGGATTGTGATGCTATTTCTATGCTTTTTGATTCTTACGAGATGGCTTCAGGTCAACGTATAAATAAAGAAAAATCTTCTTTTTTTAGCCCAAATACCCCAGTCCAAGTCCGAAGTAAGCTATCATCGAGAGTTGGTATTTCAATGGAAGCTAATGGTGCAAGAGTACCTTGGTCTACTGGTATTTCTTGGAAGCTCCAAGCGTGAACTGTTTTCTTATGTAAAGGATCGGGTTATCAAGCGATTGCGGAGTTGGAAAGAATCCCAAATTAACCCAGTTGGACGTGAAGTACTGCTGAAATCAGTGGCGTTGACTCTACCAAATTATGCGATGTCTTGTTTTCGGCTACCCAAACACTCTTGCATCAGATTTCAGCCGAAATAGCAAAATTTTGGTGGGGTTCAAAGGAGGGTGAGTGAAAGATTCACTGGGTCAAATGGGAAAAGTTGAGTCTATGTAAAGGTGAAGGAGGGTTGGGTCTGCGCGATTTGGAATCTTTCAACCGAGCTTTGTTAGCAAAACAAGGGTGGAAGCTAGTGTCAGGAACATCCTCCTCGTTTCGGCAGATTTTCAAAGGTAAATACTTTCCCCGTACTTCCTTCTGGAACGCAAAAGTTAGTAATCAATCTTCATGGGCATGGAGGAATATAGCATGGGCAAGGGAGTTGATTGATAAAGGATGGAGGAGGCAAGTTCGGTCAGGAAATGAAATTCGAGTTTGGGTGGATCCTTGGCTTCCTAAAGCTCTGGGCTTCAAAGTTAATAACAACACGCCAAGGAGAGATGACATTGAACGGGTCTCTGATCTTATAGACCCGGATACCAAGTATTGGAAGGTCTCAACCATTCAAGAAATTTTCAATCAAACAGATGCAGACACTATCCTTTCAATTCCTCTCAGTCACACCAACCAAAGAGATCGCAAGATTTGGCACCCGTCCTCGAATGGTTTGTTCTCAGTTAAGTTAGCGTATCATCTCGCCAAAGGAGGTATTGTGGATGGCCCGCGGATGGTTCTGTTTTGCGTTTGAAAAGATTGGATTGTTAGAGTCGCCACCCGGATTTGAGGTCCGAACCCTAGAAACCGATTAAAAATGTGACTCGTTTGCCCATTGGAAAAGATTTTTACCGATCATGATGGAGCCAAAGATTTCTCGGATTCGGGGGTTTGGTTACGAGAGGGGAAGGGTTTTACGGCACCCCTCTCGCCCGGTCAGTGAACCGGTCTCTACTCGACATTTTGTGAGATTTTGAAAACATTTGAAATTCAATTTATTCACGTAAATGGGGAATCGGGGATGAGAATCGCATAACGACAATATATGCAAGAGATACGATTTTACGGTGGATGCTCGTGCACGTGATCTACATGCGTGATGATGATAACAATAAAGGAAATTTCTACGAACATTTTCAAGAATAAGAAATCACAGAAATTGTACAGCAATTGCAAGAGATTATGAACATAGAACATAAAAGACTGATTTACAACCCGGATCCCAGAATAGGGATTGAGCGCTCAAGGGTGATGGCTTGAGCGCTCAACCTTTATTCCTCTCATGCATTTTCCTTGCTGGATTTTCATGATTAATGAGGTTTTAAGACTCTTGACCACCTCAGAAACGTTAAACAAACGCCATTTCACTTCAGAAATCACCAGATGATGTTAAAATCAAACCTGCTTCCAAACCAGTTTGAGTGCTCAAAGCTCATGGATTGAGCGCTCAAACCAGTTTCTGGTTTCTGTGATTTTGACCCTCTTTACCGCTTCTTTTCTCATTCTTTACAAGATCAAGCATTAATAAAAACATTTTTCATGGAGAATCAAGTGAAAACAGGTGGCTTGATCTCTTAAAGAATGATGAAAAGAGGAGAATCACCACAAATTAATAGAGGAAATGCTTGTAAATGGAAGAGAGAGAGGGATTCAGATCATAAACCTTGTAATAACAACTCACACACACCTTCTAGTTAATTTACGGCGATACTCTACAAGAACAAGACGTGAATATCAACTTGCTCAAGAACAACTTGAGCGCTCAAGTGCATGGCCTTAAGCGCTCAATCCATAATCTGGCTTTCTGGTTTTTGACCTTCAACCAAGCTTTTGATACCTCCTCAGGATCATAAATACATAAAATAAAGATTTATGAGGTTGGAAAGTCACTGTTTTACACTCAAATATAAGATTTTCAAAGGTTTTGATGTTTGATCATCACGAAGTAGATGATCAACACTCATGCACGCACTTTTTTTAGGTGAAAATGAATTGTTTTGGAAGTAATATAAACATATCTGACTATTTAATGACGATCAAAACCAAATGGGAACATAAAAACTAACAAAACAAGAGACTGTCTAGAGCTGGGATTGAGCGCTCAAGGTCGGAGGATTGAGCGCTCAACCCCTGCTGCAACTGCAGATTTTAAAAGTGTTTTTAAACAACTTTTAAGACCCTTGTGAGTTCAATGCAAGTATAAAGAACTTGTTTGAACTCACTGGTCTCCCTCAGAGGGATCAAAACAGTGAATATATCACATATTTAACTACCTTTTGAAAAGGATTATAGCTTGAACTTGATTTTGGGCTTGATAGCAGATGATTATGGGCATTTGGTTGGTATTCTGGGTAGATGAGACAATGTATGAGATTGATTGATGAACAAAGGTCGAATTTGGAGCTTGAAAGATGGTTTTTGCAAGTGGTTTAGGTGGTGAGTGAGTGTTTTTTTTTTTAGAGAGAGAGGATGGTAGATGGTTTAAGAGGGCTGGAGTGTATGAATTGGTAACCTCCAAACCAGGGGGCTATGGCTGGTTTTTATAGGGAATGAGTGGGAGGGAAGAAAGGAGAGAGAGGAAGTGGGTTTGTATTTGAAAGTGGGTTAGGAGTAGATTTAGGGGTAGATTTAGGGTAGTATAGGATGTATTTTACGTGTAGAAGACGTATACAATCGCTTAGACGCTCCTCCTGCATGAGATCTCATGATGAGATATTCTACAGATTCCTGACTGGGATCAGAGTTGAGCGCTCAAAGCCGTAGGCTTGAGCGCTCAAGTTTGAATTTTGGGTTTTGAGCGCTCAAGGTCCATGGCTTGAGCGCTCAATGTTACTGGTGGTAGGTTGATGGTTTTGCTTGGTTTGATGATGCTTGGGTTGATTTGGGTTGTTCGGTGATGTTTGATTGTTTTTAATCAGGTTCAAGCCATTTTCACAAGTTTCGGGTAGTCATGATTGGTCCGTTTCATCATCGGGAATGCTCGAGCGCGTCCCGGGTTCAAAATCGGGGTGTCTACAGGTATACACATCCCCCGAGCTACTTCGAATGGGCAGACTAGTGCATTCAGCATCTTACCTGGGGTTTGGAAACATTATGGGGGTTACCGGTTCACCCTAAGGTTAAACTCTTTGTTTGGAAGTGTTTTAACAATGCGGTTGCCATGAATGAAGCCTTGGTAATGCGCAAGATTAAGAATGACCCGATTTGTCTACGGTGCGGCAAGGCAGAGGAATTGATTACACATTTGTTGTTTCATTGTGAGCTTGCTATAAAGATATGGATTCTTTCCCCCTTCCGTTTAAGGCCAGAGGAGCTTATTCAGTTTAGATTTATGTCCGATTGGTGGGAATGTATTCAAGAACGCATCCAGCACAATCATTTACCGTCTTCCTCTATGGGTTTGGGTCTCCTTTATTGTTGGTGGATTTGGCAAGCAAGGAATGATTTTAGTTTCAACAACAAAGTTTGGGCTACAGAGGCTGTTAGTAGCAAGGCACAGGGCGATTTTTATGAGTTTCTGGATGCAAATACTAAGGCCTCCCCTACCGCAATGAGAGCAAATCAACGGGAGATTGTGGCATGGCAATGTCCTGTCGGTAACGAAGTAAAGATCAATGTGGACGCAGCAGTATCTAGAAGCACGAATACAGTCGGGACATGTGCTATTGCTCGGGGGGTAGACGGTAAGGTGATTGGTATGTTACTTACTTCGCACCTCGGTATCAACTCGCCTCGGGTTGCAGAAGCTCTTGCGATCCTAGACGGCTTGAAATTGGGAATTGCTCTCCACCTTACTCGGATATCCCTTGAATCGGATGCAGAAGCAATTGTAAAAAGCTGCTTGGCTTCACTAGTCCCACCTTCTGACATTGCGGTCATCACACAAGATTATCTTATTCTGAAGGATCAGTTTACTTCGTGTGTCTTTAATTTTGTTAGACGTGAATGTAATCGCTGCTGCACATACTTGTGCTCAAAAAGCCCTTTCCAGCAGTGGGTCTGGTCTGTGGACGTCCACTTTGCCCCCATGGGGTTCTCTTTTGTCTGATGTTTAGGCTTTTGCCTTCAGATGAATAAACATTTCACCTTTGCCAAAAAAAAAAAAAAAAACTAACTATTCCAATTTATTCCTTAACCACAAATAATTAAATTAAACTTATTATCACTATATTTATATTACATATTTATCTACTAGCTAAAGGAATTCAAACTAAAACCTATTGTTTCAAAATAAAAACAATTAAAAGTCTATTAATATAATTTATAAAAACCCTGGTCTTTACAGAATAATTTCCCTTGAAAAAAGTGTGAACACAGTTTCCCCAACCCCAACCAGAGAAAATCAAAGGGGTGTTATCTTTCCCACCTCCGACTTTCCCGCACAACAACAAAATGCCAGGAGAATCTCTCTTGCGTGGCGCAAGATAGCAGGAAACAAACTTAACAGAGAAAAGCCTGAGCGACTCCCCTTTTTATCTCCCTTTCTCTCTTTCTATCCATACCTGTACCTACCATGTATATATATGTAGGGTAGAGTAAAATAGCATCGCAATTATGTAGGAGAATGAATTTCACAGTCGTTTATCGGCTTACATACAATATCCCAAAATCTTTATCTTAAATTATCGACTTCTTCACGGATTGCTATAAACCATTGTGACTTGTGAGGCCATTCGTCTTCGAGTTAATAGAAGTCAATTACGGTTAAGGTGGTGTTCTTGTTTTTCTGAAATTCGGTGAAAACATGAAACAACTCATGGTTTCCAATATGTCAAAACTGGTTTTGATCGTCACTCTGTCATCTCTGCTATTTGGTTTTGTTTTGGGGCTCAAGGAATGTACTAACCATCCTACTCAATCACCTAACAAGTTATATCGGCACCAGCTTTTGGCTTCCAATGGCGAGATGTCCCACTACCATTTAACTCCCACGGATGACTCCGCGTGGTCGGATTTGCGTCCAAGGAAGATTTTATCCGGGGAAGATGAACGTAGTTGGTCAATGATGTATAAGAAAATGAAGATCTCAGTTGGGTAGAGTAACATGTCTGGGGGTTTTCTCAAGGAGATTTCACTTCATAATGTGAGGTTGGACCCTGAATCAAAACATGGGGAGGCTCAGCAGACTAACTTGGAGTACTTGTTGATGTTGGATGTTGATAGCTTGGTCTGGAGTTTTAGGAAGACTGCTGGTTTGGAGAGCCCTGGCATGGCATATGAAGGCTGGGAGGACCCCAATGTCGAACTTCGCGGTCATTTCGTAGGTCAGTTTGCTCTCCATAACTTTTTATGTGTTTACATTGTGGATAGTATATGTTGTGCAAATGAAAAGATCGAACTCCGCGGTCATTTCGTAGGTCGGTCCTCTTCTTAATTTTTTAGCACTCCTTTCGTTTCAAATTGTTGGTCACGGGAATTCTAATTTTTTAAGTAGACATGTGTAGACACCCCAATTTTTATCCCTTTTTCCCCAATGATGAAAACGATGGTCAGTGGTACCTTGGAATAACTTGGAATAGCTATTGAGAACTTCGGAATTCTGGACAGAAATAATCCCAGCCGTACGGTTCACCACTCAAACCGCACGGTTCATATTTCACTATTCAAGCCGTGCGGCTTACTTGTCTCAACCGTGCGGCTAACCCATCAAGCCGTACGGCCAACCTCGAGGAAATATTCGTTTTCCAGCAGAAGCATCTCATCATTCTTATGGCAGGAATTCGTACTCATTATTATTCCCTCTCCGGCTATATAAACACTCTTCCTCTCCCATTCTCAAAAATAGAAAAAGACCCCCTATTCCGGCGACACGCTGATAAATCTCTCAGTCAGTTTCCATTCGAAATTCCGTCTAAATTTCCCAAGAGGTTTCGAGTCTATTCCATTTCCTTCGCTCGAAACCTTCCCCAGTAACCCTGCTGAATGTGTTAAAATCCATCCATCAGAAAGTTCAAAATCCAGGTTCTTTGAAACTCCTAACCGTCCGAAAACTTCCAATAAAAGGTATTGATCGTATTTCTTTGGCCGGGTTCTAAATCTTGGCCGTTTGAGGGGATTATCCCGGGTTGAGAGTGACTCTAGTAGTCATCTCTAGGCTCGGGTGATCAAATTTTTTTGCAAAGATCAAGTTTTACAAAGCAAGAACATGCCACTGTTCGAACAACAAAATTTCGAAAATTTTTCTAAGTAGTGAACCGTACGGTTCACTTATGTGAACCGCACGGCCCACTTATATAAGCCGTACGGCTAACCTAGTGGCATGAGATTTCCTCCCCTGTTTTTCTCGTTTGTACTCTGTTTTTCTGGTTTTCGTATACTCCTTACTGCACTTTCACCCCTCTACTTTTCCATTATTGCTATTAAGTCCCCTTGTTTAATTTTATTTCCGTTATGGTTTTATTCATTTTTATTTCTTGTTATTTATCTGTTTAACTATCAAAGTTTTCGATAAAATGTTTCCCGAAATCCCACAAAAATTTAGTAGAGACCGGGCAATTCCCGGGCGAACGGGGTGCTTTTTCAACAAAACCTTCCCCGTTCGTAACCTGGCTTCCGAATCCAAGAATCGTTTCGCAGATCAAATCTTTTCCAGAAACGGCACGAGAGTCATTAATTATTTTCAACGGTTTCTCGGGTACCAAAATCATTTTCCAAATAAATCCCGGGTGGCGACTCACATTTTCTGTTTTCTTCGAGCCGCGCGTGGATCCGACCGTCCACAACATGCAATAACTGCATTCAATATATGCATTTACATTAAACAGATTCATAATTTCCAACAACGCCCTTATATTTCAACTTTTGAATCAAATTGGGTGGTTCTGGAATTGTCCGGTGGTTCTTGTTGATCATGATCAAATCTCCATTTCTTATACTTCGTCTTAGTTCCATAATGCAATTGTTTTGACTTGAATCTGTGATCTCTATTGGGTTGTTCAAATTGTAGCTTTGGTGACTTTTAGTAATGACCTATTGCTGTTATTTATTGAAGGGCATTACTTGAGTGCTTCAGCACAGATGTGGGCTAGCACTCACAATGATAGTCTCAATGAGAAAATGTCTGCGGTTGTTTCTGCTTTATCTGCCTGTCAAGATAAAATGGGAACAGGATATCTTTCCGCCTTCCCTTCTAAGCTGTTTGATCGTTTTGAAGCTATACAAGCCTGTTTGGGCCCCATATTACACCATTCACAAGGTAAAACTGTCTTAGCATTCTAGTTGTTGTCATCTTGTTCTTTAACACAGTATGCAATTGATCATAACCCTTTCTGGTTTAATAGATAATGGCAGGCCTCCTGGATCAGTACATATTTGCCAACAATGCTCAAGCTTTAAAGATATTGACAAGGATGGTTGACTACTTTTACAGCAGAGTGCAGAATGTGATATTAACGTACACCATAGAAAGGCACTGGCAATCACTAAATGAAGAAACTGGTGGCATGAATGATGTTCTTTATAAGTTGTACATAGTAACGGTGCGTAAAACTCATTTGGGAATCTCCTTACCACTTTTCCTTTGTTCTTTGCCTTGGTAAAGGTGGGGGATCATCTGTTAGGTCTCTCATATAGAATATCAGTCTGAGTGATTGGAATGTTATTCTCTTAAGTTTCACGATATCATGTCCATATATCTCTTGGCTTCTTTTCTAGCATAGGGTAAATATGTAAAAGGAGCCTTCATTCAATCTCAATTCTCCTAAGAATGTGATAGCTTAGTTTGATTGAGCATGTACAATGCATTTATTGCCCTTGACTGAAATATCCTGCACAAATGGCATTTTGTAATCTCTGCATAATGTTGGAAAATAGGACTTCGCCCTTAGGTGAATTAGAAAAAATACTTTAAGGTTGTAGTTTAATTTCATTGAATTAGAATTTTGTTTCATTTCTCCTTTCTTTTCTTTTTTCTTTTTTCTTCATGGGGTGCAGTAGTACTTTGCTACTAATCGATATGTAGTTTTTTGGCTTCTAATTTTTGAAAATTCATAACTTGTATATTGTCATATTTGGTGATTTGCAACTATGTGCAGGGAGATTCAAAGCATTTATTGTTAGCTCATCTTTTCGACAAACCTTGCTTTCTAGGATTTCTTGCGTTAAAGGTAATTACTCTTTTGTTTCGATTATTTACTTCTTGTTTACTTTTTGGTTGTTTCCCTCCCAATAATACTGACTATTCAACCGTAGATTATTTTCATTTGGGAGACAATGTTATTTGAAAGTATTTTTGCTATTCAAGGATATGTTTGCCAAATAGAAAGTATTCTCGAAGATGGCAAAAACATGTGTCAATGTGGGATGAGATATGACTGGGGAACGGGTGGGTGTACAGAGCTGTCGGAGGATGCACTAAGTGTCTTGCAGTACAATGGCATAATATTAGCATATCGCTTAAAATCGACCGCATGGAATGTTAGCTTCATTGTAAACCCTTATCATAGTTTACCACATGTTGTTGTGTCAGACCTTAGATATTAAGATTATTTAAGTTGAAGCTTCATACCAGAAT
Organism: Vaccinium darrowii; assembly: GCA_020921065.1. NCBI lineage: Eukaryota > Viridiplantae > Streptophyta > Magnoliopsida > Ericales > Ericaceae > Vaccinium > Vaccinium darrowii. The sequence goes on from CM037156.1 coordinate 9,341,778, forward strand.
ATAAACTTAGTTACAAAGCTTCTATAGTTCGACTATCTTTCCTTTAACTATTCAATTTTTGTACTCCTTGAACAAGTAGGACTTAAAAAGTTGAGTTGAGGAACTCAACTCAACAAATTTTGATGCTAATTCCCTCATGTCCATCATATCACTCAGTTTCTTGTTATCACCTCTATATCCATGAATATAGCTCAAGTCCCAGATAGTGAACTCATGCTAAGAGCCCCAATCATTGTCATCTTGGGACAAAGTAAAAGAAGAAGGACACTTATAATTACCTAGGGCTAACTTCTTTTGACCTGCCATGTCCATCGTACTACCACTACCTTGCTTTGGGGTCACTGAAGGTCAAACTTCAATGAAGTCCTACCATGTTGTATTATTACTTTTGATTGTCGCTTTTGTCGTTCTTTTAATTGAGTTTTCTACACTTGCAAATAGTTTATGATAGTTAAACTTTTTGATAAGTCTTTTTCAAAGTGAAAGTCTGAATTCATATTCAACATTTCTGTTGCAGAATTTTTATATTGAGAAACGGTAGCTGAGAAAGCTTTACCATGTTTTGAAGCCAATGTGTTTAAAGTTTATGAGTATTCGCATACCGTTCATTCAACATAACATTGTAAAGATTTTTTGTTGCGTGTAGGCTGATTCTCTTTCTGGATTTCATGCCAATACTCATATTCCAATTGTTGATGGAACTCAAATGCGATACGAAATTACTGGTGACCCACTTTCTAAGGTAAAGCAGTTGTATTTGACATCAATCTTCACAACGTACATGCTGAAATAATTACTCACATTTGAAGGGTTAAGTTTGATCTTCTAGTTAGAACTTCATCTTGATCTGCTTGAGGCAAGTGATTTCAATGCCTTTATTAAATTATAATTATAATTTAGAAATCAGAAACCTTATAACTAGGTTGTCAGTGGCTAAACTATCTTCCTGCATATTGGGAGTCCTTAGAATCCAAGAGCCTAAAACAAATGGGAGAAACTCTAATCAAAATAATGGAAGATTAAGGACAAAGACTTTGCGTTGTTCACTCCTTCCACCAAACAACTGGAGTTACTTAGCTTAGTCCGAATAATGATGCAACCCAAATATAATCTCATCTACAAGGGGGCGTGTCATAGAACTAGAATTTCTGCATCACTGCTGACTTCAAGGAAAATTGGTCGCCTGTTTGGTATCATTTTCATTGTCTTAGTTTCCCGTTTAGATTTTCTTTTCTAATGGTTTCAGTCATTTTCTGTTTGGTTATACCTTATTACATATCCATTTCTTTTAAAAATTACTAAACCATTTATTTCATTATCCTGATGATATCCCCATTTTTATTTTTTTATTTTTTGGGTGGTGGGGGAGGAATGCCAGAGATGAAAATGGATATATTAAAATTAATTGGCCCCTGTTCGCTGGAAATAGAAAGAAAAGTATGAGGATGTTTAAGTTTTCTTGCATTTTATTTGTAGCGAGAGAGTTTTCTTGCAAGCTACTTTTTATTAACATAACAAAAAACACATTATCTTTTTTTATTTATTTCAAGAATAATTTTCTCGCGCCAAATTCTTAACGAAGCTCTTGAGCAAGATTTGTTGCACATATATTGTTGTGTCGTCGAGCCTAGGATTTATCAGTGTCCTTTCTGATAAATAGTATCACCAATTCATGCGGTACTGTTTTATTCCCTTGTTTCTGACAACTCAACAATTTCAGAAATAGTACTAAAACGACCTATGCTCCCCTATGAGTTCCTTAAATTGCCATATGTTCTATTTGAAGTAGACCCAAAACGGGGTAACCAACTAAATTCCATTGGGGACTGCAATAATAGTTTTGCTGTTGTTTAATCTCTTAAGTCATGCATGCTGAAAATCCATAGTATTTTGAAATTAAAAATGCTGTTTTGCCAGGATATGGCGGCTTTCTTCATGGATACTATTAACTCTTCTTACAGCTATGCAACAGGAGGCACATCAGTTGAGGAATTCTGGTATGAGCACTTATTACTACCATGGGCATTTATCTTTTTTTTTTTTTAAGTGTAAAAAGGTGGGAGGGGGCAATGAGCATAGAAAACCCCTTTGGGCATGACCATAGGGGCTCCTGAACCGTTGTGGAACGTCCAGTTCGAGCCATAGCTACTATCCGGAAGGACAGGTCGTCACCACAGCACCACCTAAGTACTAGACGGGTAAAGAGCCCTCTACGCTAGCCCTGCACTTGGCTGGACTCATGGGCACATATCTCATTATGCTATTTTCATTTTATTTCCTCCTGCTTGCTTTTTTTTATTGTTTGTTTTGATCTAGAATTGTATTATTCTCCTTTCTCGACCTGTGTGCAGGTCAGACCCAAAGCGTCTAGCAGACACTCTACAAGTTGACAATGAAGAATCATGTGCAACATATAACATGCTCAAGGTATGGCGATCACTTTTTTTTTATGACTCCCATTATGGTATTAGGCCTCATTTGCTTTGGAAACTAAAACAAATGGGACTAAGAGTCGTGGGATTAGTAGTGCTGGAATTTTTGAACCCAAATGCAAATTGGGGATAAATGCAAACAAAGAGACAGGAACTCAAAATCTTAAGCTCTGATACCATGTTAAGTTATCAGGTGTCCCAAAATATTAAGGTATTAGGAAATGAGCCCAAATACAAGGAAATGGGCCTAATAATGTATATCAAGCTATTTAACAATTAGATCCATGGGCCAAATGGGGAAATGGTAAGCTATTTGATTTACACGAATGGTGGTTGGAAGCTTTTTAGATCTCTATCGATTTGGGGAATTATTTGTTTAAACAACGTCCGTTGAAGGGAATCTCCATAATCCATAGACACTAAAGTTTTCATTGTTATTGAATTGATTTCAATGTGATGATATTCCAGTATGCTTTGATGTGCCATATTGAAGGACTCTCGCCACTTGTTTAGATGGACCAAAGAAATGGCTTATGCGGATTATTATGAAAGGGCACTGACAAATGGTGTGCTGAGTATCCAAAGAGGAAGAGAAGCAGGAGTAATGATCTACATGCTCCCACAAGGCCCTGGAACATCCAAGAACATAGGCTACCGTGGATGGGGAACGCCATTCACTACTTTTTGGTGCTGCTATGGGACAGGTTAGGGCTTGCAACCTCCATGTCTCCTATTACTATTTTTCTTATCGAAATAGCCTCTTTGCTTGTTGTGGTAAGGCTGCATAGTACACATCCAACCCTTTTATAGGCCTATAGTAACCGGAGCTTTGTGAATGGAGTATACCTTTGATTTCTCACTGAGAATGTGATAACCCAGTCCTTCTCCTTTCACTTGTGCAACAATTGATTTCTTTCTTGTTTAGTTGCTGTGTTGATTCTTTAAGCTAGCCAGTTGTTCTACCTTTGTAACATGTTTTGATACCTGCTGCCAACATTAACTCATGAATGTTTGTTGTTGTTCCTGAAGTTCTATCAATGTAGTCATATAATTTCCCTATTTTATGTAGGAATTGAGTCATTCTCAAAGTTGGGAGATTCAATATACTTTGAAGAAGAGGGCAGCATTCCAGGTCTTTACGTAATCCAGTACATATCGAGCTCCATAAACTGGACATCCGGACATATTTTAATAAATCAAACAGTAGAGCCTCTTATCTCATGGGATCCTCGCCTTCAGTTGACATTGACTATTTTGTCGAAGGAGGTAATTAATTTACAACTATACACAAATAAACGTATATGAGAAGTCGCACAGTTTTGAATTTTTGGGGGGTGGTAGATGTAAATCTACTAGAATGATAAAGCAAAAGGAAGAGCAATTGTGGATTTCGGAATGTTCTCAAATGATGAGTCATTTTTCACAAACATAGATTATTTTTAATTGCATCTATGGTACTCCATTCATCTTTAATGTTGGTCCCTTTTCGAGAGTTCCAACTTTTGAAGAGGACATGCATTAGTATACTTAGAAAGTTTATCCCCTTAGTTCTCACTTTAAGAGTACATCTACTCAATTACGAGGATTAGTCTTTTGAAATTTGAATACTTTTTAGGTTGACTTAGAGAAGAATGATTCTTTGGTAAATCCCAATATGGATGGAATTTAGATCTATGATTAAGGGAAGGAGGGCGTAATAATAATAGTGCAAATTTATGGATAAATTGGTGTAGTAGTTCTAAGGCAACCAAGTATCTTGTTGGCTGGTTGTTCTTACTCCCTTTTTTTTCACCTACTTTTGGATCATCGTCACGGTAAATAAATCAAATTCATAATGAATCAGTTGACTGATAATTCCAGGCAAAACAAGGTGAAAAGCATACCGTAGGTTCAACTCCCTTTGCCCAATCCAACCTCTAAGTTTATAATATTATTGAACATAAAAAACTTCAACATTTGTAATTGATACTTCTAGTTCAAAAGGAGAAAGGGCAAAAAGTGAATTCCCTATAATAGGTCATTGATTTTTTGAAATAGACATTTTGGGGCTCGTAAAACTCTTATTTACGCACTATATGTGTCTAGAGGAAACAGGAGATGAAAAATGGAGATCAATAAGTTAGTATTTACTACCTATTTTATCAGATGCTCCAAAGTGGTATAGTTTTACAACCTATTTGATCATACGCTCCAAAGTGTATAGTTTTGGGAATGAAATCAACCATAAAAATGATCCCGTATGAGTTACTTTTTAGTTAGTTCGACCTTTAAGTGCTTGCCTAACTCAGTTGCTCATCTGATCCTGGTTTATGCAGCAAGGGTTGGGTCAAACCTCTACACTATATTTGCGAATACCAATCTGGACATATCAGAATGGTGCAAAAGCAATGCTAAATGGTCAGGTTTTTTCACTACCATCTCCAGGTGCGAACATTCAGCTCTCTCTGTCTCTCTTAAAATTTCCCAATACAGGCATTATGCCATGGAGAGACATGATATCCCTTTTGCATTAATAGAGTACAATTTCTAATTTAATTTCTTGCGACTTTGAAGAAAAACTTAGATTTCATATTTTCCCACTTGTGATCCAGGTAACTTCTTATCTGTCACTAGAAATTGGAGCCCTAGTGACAAAATAACTCTTGAACTGCCAATAAGCCTTAGAACCAAGGCCATCAAAGGTAATGCGGTGCTCCCATAGTAACATTGCGTACATTTATATATAATGTTTTTTCTTTTTGGTTCTTCGGAAGGGAATTTATGTGTAATATGTGTACCAGTGTATACATAATTAACATATTCTGGTAGCTTTTGTATCGGAATTAACTGTAGTAATTGAAACTTTAGATGACCGCCCAGAGCATGCTTCTACTCAGGCAATTCTTTATGGGCCCACCCTACTAGCAGGTCTAACTAGTGGAGACTGGGACATCAAAGGAGGCCCATCGACTTCTCTTTCCGATCTGATAACTCCAATTCCCGCTTCTTACAATTCACTTCTGATTACACTTTCCCAAAATTCGGGCAATTCCTCATTGGTCCTCACAAACTCAAACAATTCAATCACAATGGAGAACTTCCTAGAACCTGGCACGAATGCTTCTATCCATGCCACTTTTAGACTTGTTATAAATGACTCGTCTTCCTCTGTTGTTGACCCAAAAGATTTTATTGGGAAATCAGTCATGCTAGAACCATTTGATTTTCCGGGTATGGTTGTGGCTCACGGAGCGAAAGATGAAGGCCTTCAAATTTTAAATTCTGGTAGCGGAATAAATTCAGTTTTCAATTTGGTTAGTGGAATGGATGGGAAACCTGGGACAGTTTCGTTAGAATCGGCAAGCCAGGTGGGTTGTTTTGTGCGTGATCAATTAGGTATCAAGCTCAGCTGCAACTCAGGATCGTCGGATGCTGCATTCGGACAGACGGCTAGCTTTGTATTGGGAAATGGAGTTAGCCAGTATCATCCGATGAGCTTCGTGCTGAAAGGTGCGAACAGGAACTTTATTCTTGCTCCATTGTTCAGCTTAATGGATGAAGCTTACACAACGTATTTCAACTTTCAACCTTGAAAACTCAAGAGTTTGGAAAGTAAGGATGGGGTAGAGTTATAGTGATGGAACAGTTGTTACATTGTGTATTACGAATAATTGTACAATTACGAATAATTGTAACTATATTAGTTACACTGTGTATTTCAACAAATTTCCCAAAACTAATAATGGTAAATGACAAATCCGATTATTTTTAGAGGGAGAGTAATGTGACTCTGAGCTTTTCATGTACACATATATATACTTTTAGGAATATATATGTGTTTGTGTGTTGTATGTGTTTTTTTATACCTTTACATGTCTGTTATATCTACTCCTATATGAGTGTGTGTGTGTGTGTGTGTGTGTGAGAGAGAGAGAGAGAGAGAGCAACACATGGTGTGTGAAACAGAGGTCTGAGTAGGAAGAAAAAGCAAGTCAACGCCGCAAGAAAATAACTTTTTACAAAAATGATCGGTAAGTCATTTTCATCCGATGAGTGTAAAATATTTTACGCGTAATATATTTTACCTCGCATTTTTCCCAACCAAACACCGAAATATTAGAAAATAATTTACGGGAAAATATTTTACGCCCAAATAAACGAAGGCTCAAACTTGAAAACTCAAAAGTTGGAAAGTCAGGGAATGAGTAGAGTTGCAGTGATGGAACAGTGATTACATCTCAGTTTGCAACTATATTAGTTTTCAGTTGCTGCTGCTAGCGTTACGAAAAATTACGAGTACTTTTTATTGTGGATCGACTATGAGAATATGCTGATTGCTTTGGAAATAACATACTCCATAAGATTATTGTGTTATGAGAAAATTGAGTACAAGTACAATACTATGAAGAGGAGATACTCTACCTTTGGAATTTCTCATGGATGACATACTCCAAACAACCATTTTGCTACCATTTAGGAGTAAGACTTATGTTTCTACCATTCAACTTGTAATCCCTATGAATATCAAATCGAGCTTCTTCTTTTTTACTGTTTAAATCATTGTTGTTCATTTCGAATAACCCATAAATTATAATTTGAAGAACTACAGAAGGATGGGAGTGTGTAGAGGAGCCGATCCCGATTCCACACACATTAGAGGATCTTCAATGTTACAGCGTAAAATGAGGAACCAGTGGGTGATACGCAGCATCATTCTCACGATTGGTGACGTCTACTACGTACAGCTCGTCAAGTACGTAGTACAAGTCTTTTAAAAATCAACTCGATCGGATTTCGTTAAGTGCCTCAACGAAACACATATAACTTGAAAACAAATAATTCCTAATGGATCCGAAATACTGGATCAAAACCACTGAATCCATTCTTTTCAAGTTATATGTGTGTGGGGGTGCTTTCGCCAGAATAACCTCTTCGAACTTCCTAGTGTGGAATGGAGAGTAGTGGAATGGCTGAACCTCGCCTGAACCCTAGTTGCTAGACGGAAAAGGTGATCACGTGAACAACCATGTTAGTGCCTAGCCCGGACCATGGTGGTCCGGGGACGCACTCCGATGGTAAAGTTAGTCACCGGAGGAGAAGAAGTATGCCGGAAACTTAGAGAGAGAAGTAGAGTTATGAGGGTATTGAATGAGGAGAGAGGAATCCCCATAGTGATAGTTGAGGTTGGATATTTATAGGCAGAGGGGCGAGCTTACTACGCGCTCGGTGCCCCTCACGCGCCTATCACCCGTACGAGGAGTGACAGCTGATGTGACCTCAATCTCTGCTGCAGATGCCGCGCTTCGGCTGACGTCATGTCACGTGGGTCTGAAGGGTCAACTCACCTCAAGACATTCCCCATCACCCACGTGATCCTGCAGGCGATGGTGGCAGGGTAGATGACTGCTGCATTTAATGATCCATCATGACTTGTCTAGTGTGCCTGACACACTACCGCCGACCCCAATGTCTCCGAGCCTATGCACGACCGACATCAATGGATTCGGCCCGTGGGATGCTCGGGCGTTAGGGCGGTCGGGATGCCAAGCGGTGGAGTCCCCAAGGGCTATCCGAGAGCCATGCCGGGAGTGTCATGACCGCGACATCTCTGAGCTCGGCTTATTTCGTTCAAATCGATATTCGTCCAAACTTGGACAACCTCGCCGTGAGCCTATTAAGAGTGTGATTCTATTTCTTCTTTGTGCAATGGGTGGACCTCCAGTGACCCTTATGAACCCAGCCGCTACAATAACCCCATCAACTTCCACTTGCCGAGAGTCGATCCATGTGGGAGTTGATCAAACCAAAACGGGCGGTCGGGGAAGAGGTCCTGCCCCGTGCTTCGTTCTGAGCCCCGGATGCCGTTATCCGAGGCCTAGACATCCGAGTGCTTGATGGCGGGTCAGGGCTCGGAACGTCACACCACCCAGGGATGTGAAAGGACGTCTGATGTGACATTTCGTACGCATTGGTTTAGGAATCTTGACATGTCGTGATGTCATATGCCACGCGTTGTTGCGTGATAGGCCCGAGCACCGTCGTTTGGATTCACACCCAAATGATTTGAATACGGTGGACAGGTGGCACGCTCTGAGGGGGTGTCTCTTCGTTTCCCGAACCGGTGCCATCATGGCATCTATTCAATAAGGCCAACCCTTAACCTCCTTTCCCTATAAATACAAGGAGAAAGGGAGAGAGAGTCACCGTTACTCTCTCTCTCTCTCTCTTACGCCGGAGCTTTGCACCGCCCCGCGCCGCTGTTCTTTTCACCAAAAACCACTTAGAAGAGAAACGACAACAAGGGGATCGACCTTGATACCCTGAAGAACAGGAACATAACGAGGATAGACATCGACTCCTAAACGGACCCAGACGAGTTAGTCCGCCCCTGTCGACTTGGCAGGACTACAGGGGAAGCCATTTAGAGGCTTGGTCATGGTATCGGCACGACCGAGGAGATCGTGATCGCGCCGCTTCTCGGGATTACTAGGGATTTTTGTGGATTGGTGGCTAATGATAAGGGTTCATCGCGGAAAGGCACCCGCGAAGTAGCACCCGCGGCATCACCGCGGGGCCCGCGGCCTAGACAGTACGGAAGGAATATTCGTGCACGATCCATGTGACAAGTGTCCGAAATTTATAAGTAGACTCGGCTCAGAAAGAGAGGCCAAGTCCTCTATAAATAGGGCATCCCTCCCACCTTTCTAAGGACCTTTTTTCATGAACTTCGAGAGTGATTCTAGAGAGAGAAAACATTCTCCAGAGAGCATTCACTCTTGTTGTTCAAGGGGGAATCCTGCCAAGGGTTCTTTCCATTGTTCTAGCCTCGTCCTTCACTAGTTCCACGGATTTCTTCCTAGTCCCTTTGTCTAATCGTTCGTTATTCTCGTCCCTAATCAGCATAGTCTTGATTTACGTACCCTACTAATTTCTTCCTCTTACAATTTGTTGTAGCCCTTCTTTTTTGTTAAAGCAAATTACTACATGATTTATAAACTAGTAAATGCAATGGGAATAATATAATATAACAAGAAGGAAAAAATTATAAGTATTTTCGTACAAATAGGAGTGTGAAAAGTGTTTTCGTAGAAATTTGTTTTATTTAAATAGTTTTGTATGGAGGAGAAATCCTATGAGAACACTCAAATGGGGTGACTTTCTAGTGCGATGCGAACGTTCTATGCAATTACGCAAACTTAAAAATTTAAAAATCAGAAGAAAAATTATGCTTGTTTGTAAAGAAAACATATATGGGTTTGATCACTTTTGAAAATGATTTGCGAAGTAGTTTTTGAAGTTTAAGATCCAGAAATATTGCGCTTATAGATTTGCAATTAACCATATCGCTTTATTAGAAGAAACTGTACTCAAAGCTTGTTCATTGTGAAAGAATGTTATTCTAACCATTTTAAACGAGGGGTATTTTTGCAAAAATGTATTTCAACATTTGGCATTTAGTAATATGCAAAAATAGGCTTCCAGGGTGGAAAGCTTACATTTGATTTGGGCTGGAAACCATGTCCCTGACAAATGTACCCTCTCTGCCAGTACAATATGACTTCTTGTGCTTTGGGGTTAAGGATAGAGATATTTTCCAGAAAACAAATGGGCTTCTGTCTCAAAGGTCTGTGAACATATCCCTGTTATTTAGGAGAGAGAGAGAGAGAGAGAGAGAGAGAGAGAGAGAGAAGTGTAAGGGTGTTAACGAACCCAAACACAGAAGACTTTATTTATATTATGAGAGAGAAGAATACAATATGTAGCTAGGCAATGTGGGACAAAAGCTATTCTAACACTCCCCCTCAAGTTGGAGAATAAATATCACAAAATCCCAGCTTGTTACATAAAAACTCTAAACGCGGTTTAAACAATGGTTTGGTGAAGATATCAGCCAACTGAGCTCCTGTAGGAACAAATGGAGTAGACACCACACCACCATCTATCTTCTCACGAACAATTTGACAATCAACCTCAATATGTTTTGTTCTCTCATGGAATACTGGATTTGAAGCAATATGTATCGCCGCTTGATTATCACAATACATAGGAATAGGTAACTCCACATCAAAACCTAACTCCTTGAGTAGAGCTCTCAACCACACAATCTCACAAGATGTGTGTGCCATGGCTCGATACTCGGCTTCTGCGCTGGACCTTGCGACCACTGTTTGTTTCTTGCTTTTCCATGTGACCAAATTGCCTCCAACAAAAGTACAGTACCCAGTAGTGGACCGTCTATCAGATGGTGATCTTGCCCAATCAGCATCGGTAAAGGCTTCAACACGCAAATGACCATTAGATCGATAAAACAAACCACGTCCAGGATGACCCTTAAGATATTTCACAATACGAAGACAAGCTTCCCAGTGTGGACGACGAGGAGCAGACATAAACTGACTCACCACACTTACAGCGAAAGAGATATCAGGACGTGTATTGGTAAGGTAATTCAACTTACCAACTAAGCGACGATACCGGTCTGGATGAGCAAATATCTCCCCCTGATCAACACAAAGTTTCACATTAGGATCCATTGGGGTCTCCACAGGTTTTGCTCCCAATAAACCTATCTCCTCAAGAATATCCAATGCATACTTCCATTGGGACAAACTAATTCCATCCTTGGATCTTGCTACCTCAATACCCAAAAAATACCGTAGCTTACCCAAATCTTTAGTATGGAACTGTCGCTGTAAAAACTGCTTCAACTCATCAATACCTTTCTGATCATCTCCAGTAATAATAATATCATCTACATACACAATCAATATTATTTTCCCACGCTCGGACTGAAGAGAGAAAACAGAGTGATCCGAATGAGATCGACGCATACCAAACTGTAGCACAACATCACTAAACCGACCAAACCAAGCTCGAGGGGATTGCTTCAGACCATATAAAGCTTTGCGAAGACGACAAACCCGAGAACGCTCCCCCTGAGCAACAAACCCAGGAGGTTGCTCCATATAGACCTCCTCGATCAGATCACCATGTAAGAAGGCATTTTTGACATCCAATTGAAATAAGGGCCAACCGAAATTAGCAGCAAGAGAAATAAGAATCCGAATAGAGTTTATTTTGGCAACTGGGGAAAAGGTCTCGGCATAATCAACCACATATGTCTGCATATAGCCTTTGGCTACAAGGCGGGCCTTATACCGCTCAATAGTGCCATCCGGATGATACTTGACAGTGAATACCCAACGACAGCCAATAATAGTTTTACCAGCAGGAAGAGAAACCAACTCCCAAGTGCCATTATGATGAAGAGAAGACATCTCATCCTCCATTGCTTTTCGCCACTCAGACACAGATAAGGCCTCCTGAACAGTGTTAGGAACAAAAACGGAAGAAACCGAAGTAGTAAAAGCATGAAGGGATGGTGACAAATGGTTATATGAAACAAACTGAGCAATAGGATGTATAGTGCAAGACCGAATACCTTTACGATGGGCAAAAGGACGATCAAGATCATCTGGATCTCGCAACGGAGGGGAAGACGGAGCGGTGGGCGAAGGTGGGCCTGTTTGCTCAGATGGCTCAGGTTGCGATGGTGCTGGCTGAGATGGCACTGGTGGCTCAGGCTGAGATGGCATTGGTGGTTTTGGCTGAGATGACACTGGTGAAACTTTAGGACGACGAACATACACTTGCAAAGGTTTCGGTGGAGGACCACTACCTGAGGGGACAGCTATAGGAAACACAGACTCAGATGCAAGCCGATCATTAGTAGTGACAGGCTCCGAATAAAATGGGAGTGACTCATTAAATGTGACGTCAGCACACACAAATGGACGACGTAAAGATGGAGAATAACACTTATTCCCTTTTTGAGTTCGAGAGTAACCAAGAAAAATGCACCTAATGGAGCGAGGGTCAAGTTTGCTCCGGTCAGGATCCAAAGCATGAACATAACATGTGCACCCAAAAATCCGAAGGGGTAATGAGTGAAGAGGACGACCGGGAAACAATATTTTATGGGGTATCTGACCTCCAAGAACACTAGAGGGCATACGATTAATCAAATAGCATGCAGTGAGAACTGCATCACTCCAATTAGGAACTTGCATTTGAAATAACATTGCACGCATAACTTCTGATAAATGCCGAATCTTGCATTCGGCAACTCCATTTTGTTGTGGAGTCCGAGCACAAGAGGACTGGTGGATAATACCGTGATCATCAAAGAATTGAGAAAGAGTATTTTTAAAATATTCACGGGCATTATCAGAACGAAATATGCGGATGCAAGTATCAAACTGGGTTTTGATTTCCATATAAAATGACTTAAAAATAGAAGATAACTCGGACCTCTTTTTCATGAGATAAAGATAGGTAACACGAGAGAAATCATCGACAAAAATAACATAATACTGAAAGCCAAAAATGTTAGGAACATGCATTGGACCCCAAATATTAGAATGAACTAACTCAAAAGGACGCAATGCACGACTCTCAACCCTAGGATAAAAAGACACTCTATGATGTTTGCTAAACTCACATACTTCACATGGCAAAGCATCCACATGACTACATGAAGGCTCTAGCCTTTTGAGGTTCTCAAGTGATGGATGACCAAGACGATAATGATGTTGATATGGTGACACTGATGACTGAAGAGCAACAGAGCTAGGGTGAACATCATTGGTAAAGTAATACAAGCCACCACGTTCAACACCGCCACCAATCTTCCTCCCCGTCTTGAGATCCTGAAATACACAACCATTAGGGAAGAATGTGACTGAGCAATGCAAAGACTTGGTAAGTTTACTAACAGACATAAGATTTAATGGAAAACGAGGAACTTGCAGTACGGAGTCCAAAGTAAGAGAGGAAGTAACATGAACAAAACCCAAAACAGTAACATTGGTGGTAGAACCATCAGCTAAGGTAACATGAGATGGTTTACCAAGAGACTGACGACCAGAAAGAATAGAAGGAGTACCAGTCATATGATCAGACGCACCAGAATCAATAACCCAATGATTAGAAGACGCAATGCAAGCAACAGAGGAACCTGTTTGAGATAGCGTAGCAATGGAAGAATTTGTCTGAAGTGACAGTAGGCGTTGGTACTGCTGATACTCCTCTGCTGAGATAGTCACCCTTCTATTGGCAGAAGAATGAGTAAACTGTCCAGCATCCTCAGAAATAGCAACCGGTTGAGCCTGGGGAAAACCATAAAGATCATAACAATACTCAATTATATGATTTGTACCCCCACAATGGGTACATTGGCGGGTACCATAATCAGAACTACCACGACGAGAACTACCTCCCCCTGACATGCGACCACGACCTCCAAAACTAGGGCCAAAACTACCAGAAACGACTGAAGCAGACTTCATCATAAACAAACCCAAACACCAACTCAGAATTTACTAGCAACCAAACAACCAACAAACTTCGCTACTATCCATTGTATGAAATCAACATCTACTGACCAATAAATCAACCAACCGCTACCTCTAGCAGAAGAAACCAACCACAACTACAAATAACTAATCAACTGAGCGCCGAGAGCCAAATAACAGAGAGAAAATCCACCAACAAACTTCTTCGCAAAAAACCAGAACTAGAACCAGAAGCAAACTTCTCCTCAGACATGTTGCCAAATAACAGAGAGAAAAGTAATCACCAACAAACCAACTCACTAATCAACCCACTACTTCAATACCAGTAACGAACAGCCACCAACCCACCAACTAATCAACTTCGTCTACCAACTAACTGAAAACCAACATAGTCAAACCACCACGAGAACAACTACTGACAGAAGCAATACCAGTACACAAATAATCACCACCAACTGCCAACAAAAAGCACATATCAGTAATGTTGTAGGTGTATACCAAGTGACCAAGGAACCTTTAGTACATGTTGCAAACTAAGCAAACTTCAAAGATCTCGTCGAAACAATACGCCTTCAGTGCATATCAGTAATCACCTTGAGATGAATAGTGAACAGTAACCGATGAACAGTGTGATGATGAACAGTGAACAGTAAACAGTGCGATGAACAGTAGTCGCGATAAACAGTGGTTGAAGTCTGGGTTCGTGGATTGGTTGATTGTGGTCTTGATTTGTATTTTCAGAGGTCAATTTTGGATTTTCAGAGGTCAATTTTGGGATTGGAGGGGTTTCAAACAGGGGTTTTTATTTGGGTTTCGATTTAGGGTTTACAAGGTAGTAAGGATGGGTGGCTATGGTAGATTTAGGGTTTCTTGGATGGCAGCAATCTGGTGGTTAAGGTGGATCAACGTTTGGCTCTGATACCATGTTATTTAGGAGAGAGAGAGAGAGAGAGAGAGAGAGAGAGAAGTGTAAGGGTGTTAACGAACCCAAACACAGAAGACTTTATTTATATTATGAGAGAGAAGAATACAACATGTAGCTAGGCAATGTGGGACAAAAGCTATTCTAACAATTCCCCATATAAATGCTTTCCGAATTATTGTGATGTACATAGACCCATGCATCAGACAATTCTAGAAGGGGTTCTGTCTCAAAGCCAGTGAACATACCCCAATACAAACGTATTCAGAATTGTTCTGATGTACATAAATCCATGCATCCCACGATTTTAGATCTATGTACATAACCTTGCGCGCACCGACTTTCCCAAAGCCTTACTTGCAGAAAATGCTTGGAGAGTGCTAAAGAATCCCAATTCCCAACTCCCTTTGTAGTCAAAGTTGTGTTGGTGCAATACTGCCATAGGAAATCCTTACTATATGACAGAGCCGTTTGAGAGAGAGATGTTCGTACCAAGGGTTTAGAATGGAAGATAGGCATGGAAATTCCATTCATCTTGCTAGATTTCGGAATCATGAAGCGTCCAACCTAAATTCAATAAGCTGTAAGTGGAACAGCCTCTGATTATATTCACCAAGTTAGGGTGGCTTAGGTGAGCAACGTGAGATCAAAATTTAACACTCTCCTTCGCATGTTGCCAAATAGCATGTAGAATTATCCGTCCTATTGTGAGCCCATTGGGCTGACGATAAAGCAAGACTCTTCCATAGAAGAGTTGACTTTTGCATGCTACAGTCCTTACTTTTTAACTCTTACATGGAAGAGTTCCCACTTTTTAAACTTGAAAATCCACCATTGGGCAACTGGTAGAATTTTCCTTATCATATACAGAGTACAAACATTACATTACAGTTATTCTTGATTATTACCGTTTGATTCACATTCACCCCTTCGGATAATCTACTATAATTTTGTGTCACCAACAAAAGTATGCAGGTAGATGATCTCATTACCAATACAAAGCTTGGAAATCCTAGACAAATCAGAATCCTACGCTGCAAATTCCCAGAAACAAAATCTGATCCACGTTTTGCACTTACAGATAAAGAGGAAAACGGAGGTTCATCTTTGGATGGAACTGTCGAAAACCAGAGACATGTGATAATCTAAATTGATAATCCTGTAAACTCTAAATAAAACTCTGTTACAACAGTATTGGGGCAGTTGACCATGTTAGAAAATGACTGCACTTTAAGGCTTTTCGGTCCCAAAAGAAAAAAAACTGCATTGCTTAATCAAAGTCGCAATAGTTATCAATTTAGCGTTACATCACTCCACCTTCTTGCTCGATTTGGCATCATCATCTTCAGATGTAGCAGTCTTAGATTCGTCAAAAGCCAACAACTACAAATGATTAACCCCAAGCAATTAGTAGAGAATTCAACAAAGTAGCAAGCATGCAACCATAAGATTAATGGTTCAATCATCTAAAGAAGTAATCAATATTCCGTATCTAGTCTAACTTTCAGGGCCTTAGCTTAACATAGTGCGCCTCTGCAGTACACCATCGAGGGAGCGTGGTACACAGGTATGACAAACTAAATGCGGATAGTCCACTATTTTCAATTTACTTATGTAAAAACACATTTCTTTCAACATTTTCCACTAGCAAAGCTCTACTCTTGATCAGTTTGGGAATCACTTCGGACCACAAGCAGATAGCCTTCGTCCCAAATACTTAAGGTTGCCTAGATGGATCCCTACTGATATGAATCTATCCTGTCCTATATTTAGGCTTCAGACAAGCTGTGATGAGACACAAAAAAGATAGTATATCCACTATCCGCTTCATAGATCAAATGTTATTTCCTGTTACATTGTAGGAAATCAAGGTTGTTTCAATACAAAAAAACTTGAATCCTCATGCACATTAAACTAGGGACATGCATCCACCACTACCTTTTTTCCTTCACACGACATTTTTTCCTAAAAAAATAATTAAATTAAGAGGCACTCCTTTTCCAGAAGCAATAATTAACTTGAAAAACTAAATATGTTCCACAATGGATGCTCATGGTTAATATAGAAGCTCGAAGGTGATATTTCTGAGCTTGTACTTGAATTTCAACTTTGTGCTTAACAGGAAAGAGCGAGACATTATGAATAATGTAGCCGATCCAAAAAATAAACAAATAAAATACTATGAGCAATGTACTTGCAATACAAAGGTGCACATTAATTTAGAGATTCCAAAGCAGGACTCTGTAACAAAGAACAATTTTTACAGAAGAACACTAATGGACAAACCTGTTTGACATCACCATTCCATATGCAATGAACAGCCAAAAATCCAATAACAGCTGGTACTATATATAGCAGTGCAGGCTGAAAGTGAGATGGAAGTATATATAAGTGGGAGGAACAATTAACAACAGATAAAGAAATGGAAAAGAAACGATCTTATAAAGAGAGCAGGAAAAACTAAGCTTTCCATGGCTAGGGAAATTTTCCCATATTTGGATTCTTTCGATTAGATATGACTATACATGGCTATTGATGTGTATTATTAGATTATATGTAACTATTACACATTAACACACACCTGTGCTGCTTGAAACCAATTCATGACAATGATCGTAAGGACCAAACCAACAGTATATCCCAGAAAAGCACTGTTGAAATACTGGCTCTTTTTCCCCCTGGACACATCAAAACGCAATGCCAATGCCACAAAAATGCCTGAAGGAAAAAAAAAGTGTCAGAACCCATAAAAGGACCAGGGTAAGAATTAAAGGCAGGAACACATATATTTGTCACACACGAGATATTAGCACGTTATTCATTCATTACAGAATTTAGATTCTTGTCAAAGTAGAGAAGCAATCAAAAAAAGGAAAACTGCAAAGAAAAATCACTTCATCAATAGTAACATTAACTTCCAAAAAGAATAGCCACCTAGTTATTTTACTTGTCCAGCAATCAACCGACATATCAGAGGAAAAGCACCCATTATATTCACATATAACATAATCAACACCTAAATGCAACACACAGCATACGGGAACCTAGAGCTCCGACTTTCTTTCTAATTTGACATATGTGAATACAATAGCAGTCGGCATTCAATGTCATTTTTCTCCTTCAACTTGTAAACCACATGAGAGAGAGAGAGAGAGAGAGAGAGAGAGAGAGAGAGAGAGAGAGTTGGTGCTCACGAAAATCCTTACACGTTCTCAACATGCTAAAACCATAATGTAAGTGTACTCTGAGAAACTTGGTTCGCAAAAGGTCAGAACTCCAAGCATATATGCTGTAGCAAAAACTGAAACAGCTAACCATGACCAAGCTTTAGAGAAAAAGGATTTCAAACCTGGAATCACAATGTCTCCAAGTCCAAGCATCGAAAATGGACGGGCAGAATCAGCCGTTGGGAATAAAAGCTGCAAAGAATAACGACTTATCAAAATCATAACAGTCAAGTACACAAAACATCCCTGTTAAAAAAAAAAGTACACAAAACATCGAGATTTCAAATGTAGTCTAGTATAATCAACTGACAAACTCACCTTAATAGGAGCATCGAAAGATTTTGCGACGCTAACCATCACAGGGGTAAAGAAAACCCAGAAGATATCATACACAAAAAGTCCACACTGCAGGTTTTTTGCAGAAAAATAGGATAAGACAGAAGATGTTTGTGAATTAACTAACACTGAAGGAGAATATAGAGTGGACAAAAGTAGCCCAGACAACCCTACAAAATCTACATAATATACAACCGAACATTTTCAAGGTTACCATCTCAAGAGTTTAGTCTACAAAATATCCTCCATCTATCACCTGTACCTCCAGCTAAGACCAAAAGACTGAGGCGAAAAATAAAACATTAACATATGGAAATAAAAAAAAGGCACAACACTTGTGAGAAATGCTGAAATGCATACCGAACAACAAAAGCCCTCCCAGGGCATTTTGTGAGTGTGTGTGCGCGCGCGCGCGTGCATGTGCATACAGGGCAGCCAAGGTTGACTTGACGCACACATTCTGTCACATACAATGTAATCCAATATGGTTGGTCTACCGCCACAAGTGCAGGAAACAGAAAGGCACCACTAAAGTAGTAAAAGGCAGAGCATGAAAGCTTAGAATAATTTATTTTCTGCTTTTCACATAATTATTGTAGAGCAAAGTCAAAAACACGTTTAGTAGGCTACTATAATAACTGATATCAAACAGCAGTCAGTGTTTCTCATTAGTAACAAGTTATCTACACTTGAAAGAGCCGCTCAGCTCATGCCACGTGGCTAGCCCCATCAGCCTCTGAAAACATAAACAAAGAACTGCTTTCCCTGAGGTTATCTCTTCATGTGAAACTCCAGTGAATTGAGGGTCAAAAAATCCTTCAAAAGATTGAAGCAATCACCAGATGATGTGAAACCTAAGTTTAAACCTTAGTGGTATTCAATTTGCATGCACCTCATATGTAAAAAACCTCAAGTTAGGCTCTCCACATTATTGACTTCCCACACAATAAAAGAAAATCATATTTTGTTCATACAGTAATCCAACCATCCTAAGGTAGAGCATGAACCGTCATGAATCATGATCAAAGAAGAACACATAAGTACCTTCTAAAGGAACCAATGGAAGAACCAAAAAACAAAAGAAAAGGCAAAGTAGAAGAAGAAACTAGAAATGTTTGAGATACATTTTGTATAACTATACTCTGAACATAGTCAGCGGTAAGTGTACGAAGCTTAAGTGGGCTTATTCACTTGCAGAATTTTCTCAAACGCACTAATACTCATCAAGCTAAAAGTTGAAAGAGTAGGTCGACAAGGTTATTTAATGAATTAGTTTCAACAAATTTGAAGTTTTTTCGTCACTGGCCGCCAAGTTTTGCAGATAAAAATGAAGGCAAAGTTGCCTCAGGACATCTTATTAGAAAGATAAGTAACTAGATATCTCCTATTTCTTACAAGTAGGATAGCACCAGTTTTAAACGACCCAAGTGACAGCATTTCAATTCCCTGCAAATTCGAAACAAGTAGAAAAATTAAGCCAACCAATTCAAAGTTATCAATCTATCATAACTACAAGACAAATATTTATAGAGAGAGATAAGCATGTCAGAATCACATGGTAGCCAAGGTACCCAAGGAAACTAATCCAGTAGACCCAATATGAAATATGTCCATATGGGAAATACGAAAACTACATGCATAATTAGCAAATAAAATTGCAAAACCCAAAAAAAAAGACATACATAATTAATCAACAGGACAATAAATCTTGTAGCTGACCACAAATCCTCTCTGTCATTCACTATTTGTTTAAGACAAAATCAAGAACAGCAATCAGTTTGCTCCATTACGAGGGATTTAGGTAGCTTTTAAGGGATATAGCAGCCTTCCCAGTTAGGAAGAAGAGCATTAAAACAAATCTTTCCCCTTTTTTTTAATTTCCTGATGAGTGCAAAAAACACAGGATTAAGGTAAAATCTCACATAACATTCAGAAAATGCAATGTAGGATTCACTCGGGCCACTGAAAGCTGACACTGAAAACCAATAACATAAAATACAACAAGTGCTAATGCTATCGAACCTGGACACAGAATGCGAGCCCCAATACATTGTTAGCTAGCCAATGCTTCTGTGAAGCGTACCACGCACAGAAAAAGGTTCCAGGTATTCCTGCGACGATCTGAGACCTTGTGAACTCAACCTCCAAAGCTGTGGAAGAAACGTGTAAAGAAAAAAATATATTCTGCATATTACATGCAAGATACTGCAGACTGCACCTTCATAAAGCAAAGAAAAGACAATCTAATAGAGATCTTAAAATGGATGTCGATTACTATGAACCACAGACACACCTAAATGGGTGCCAGGTCTCATATCAAACACGGATACGAGAATGACATGTCTGGATACGTATCCAACATGCCACATAACGTGTCCTAATGGTGTATCTCACAATATGAAATTTTCACTCTTCAATCTCCTTTCACCAGCTTCCATAAGTTGGTTTTAGGATTAGGCAGCCCTTTTTCCATTAAAATACCAATCACATAAATTTCATATACTAAACTCAATTTGACTCGTGTCTAAGTCAATACAGGGTTAGAGCACAGTCCAGTCATGACCAATATTTATGGACTCTAAGATGGAACAAAAATAAACTTCGACACATTCTTTGATAAGTGTTAATGTGGACTGATCTTAGTTGCACGAAGCGGGAGCGGATACGGGGACGGGACGGGAGCGGGGGAGCGGAGGTACCTAGAAGTTCCCAAGGTGGAAGCGCTTAAGGAGTGTATGTAGATTATATTTAAATATGTATTTAAAATATCTTTAAATACTTAAACCATTGAAGGAAAAGTGATACTTATTGAGAACTTTTCCTATCTTAAAGGGTAATTTTTTTGGAAATTAGATATTTTCAATTTGCAAAACTTCTCGACTTATATGATTTTCATATTCTTATTTCCACACCCTTAAAAATATAAGAATAACTGCTTTAATGGCCCGATAAGCTCCCAACCCCGTTAGGAGCGAGCTCCCGTCAAGCTACCATCTTGGGAGCGCCAATTCGAGCTCCTGTCTTGGGAGCGCACCCATTTTAGAAGGATCCTGCAACTAAGGGACTGATAGGAATCACAATGTAGTAACAAAAGCATCCATTAGCTGAGTTAAGTAATGGCGTAGATGGTGCTAGCGCTGAAGAAAATGGCATTGCACAAGACAAGCACAATAGGGTCTCAGGGAAAAAAAAAAAAAAAGGAAAAAAACATACAAAATAAGCCAAAGGAAGAAAAATGAGGAGGATACATACAACGGAATAATGGGAAACGCCAGATTATTAGGTCTTCATTCCAATGATTTGGCAAAAAACGTTTGATTGCAGGTAATAATGTCGCCCTGTAAAATTGGCATAAAAAAAAGAGGATGAATTTAAAGAAGCAGACAAACACATTGCAGAAAACTTGCAACAGATAATAGCAAGTAGAATGGCCTATACGGAAAGAACATACGACAGAGCGACTGATCCCAAGTACGAAGAAGTAGCACGTCAGAACAGCATTGACCAAGTCTTTTGATACAAACTTAAAGAGTAAGAATAAAGATAACAGCATCGCACTCCCAACCAAAGGGAAGCGCATGGCATGTTCATTAGACATTGTCTCCTGCAGATTAATATAACACATTTGAGTAAGAATGAGTAAAATTGAATGAAATGAAAAATCAGAAATGAAGACAGGGTTCACGAGGGATAATCGATTGTACTTACTGAAGGTGGAGTTGGCTTGACTGAGCGGTAGCACCCCACGTAAACAGTGAGGCAAGCAGTCAAAATGACATTCAAATTTGGATCTACCTTAACAACCAGTGGTGCCAAAGATAAACCTGCAGCCATTGGTAATATCATGAAGACATGAACCACATAATCCATTGCTTCAGAAGAAGAGTGGGACAAAAAAGCCAGTAACTCATAAAGCATGAAATGAGGCACTGGGATATCCCTTACAGTGTTCTGAACATCAAGGCAGCACTCGGAACTAAAGGATTTCATATTCACCACTATTGGTTGCACTTGACTAGCATAGCCAAGTGGTACAGTGCCACACAATGGCATAGCCCTCTTGCAAGAAAGATGACAACTGTGGTTTCAAAATAGATTAAGACGACTTGAAGGGTTTATATATTTAAGAAGGGAAGGGATAAAAAGAGAACATAGGGACACTATATCCACGCAGGCATAAACACCCCAAGAAAGATAGAGAAGCTTCAGACAATAGGCAAATGACACACCAACCTACACAAAATAGGAATCCCAACAACATAAGAAGCACGGAAACGTCTACGGCCTCACGTATCCATGTCTGACATGTGTCGGTTTCGGACATGACATGAGCCTCTCTAGACACGTGTCAGACATGCCTAAATACTTGTTAGTTAAGACAGATTGGCGACACTCTTGGAACATGCTAAGCATATATTACAAGCTTAAAATTTAATTTTTAAACATCGGCCCCGAGTGAAAATTTCCTCAGATTTACACTTCATGTATACTCAATTTATATACGGAACGTTGATCTATGTCTTCATAGTATTGTTCTAAATTTGACAGAAATAATGTAGTTTAATTTTTTATGAACTCATTACATGCCTCTATGATACAAGTACATTTTACATTCAACATGTCCGTGTTGTGTCTTGTCCGTATCCCATATCCGTGTACGTGCTTCTTAGCCATAAACAATGCTAGTATGCAACAGATAGATTGTATCAAAGGAACACCTTTCCGTGTTCCAAAATTCTTCCTCATTGAGAACACATGCCATGATCCCAGTCACTCAGACAAGTGGGAGTTTTGACTTTTGAGAAATGGTTCACTTCAAACCTAACCAAAAACCAACCAGACAATCCTAATCTCCAATGAGGAAGACAAACAAACGAGAGTTGATAACGTGTCCACTTGACCCAGCATAACGGACATCATGGTAGTGGTAGTCCATGATGGAACTCAAAATGGTCATTTGGCAAATGGCGTGCTTCCTTCTATTGAGCCAAATGGTGGATGGTGTCCACTGGTGTAATGATTGCACACATGAATGATGGAACATACAAAGGCTTTTCTTCATTGTCTGGTATTCCCCAGAATCTTTGCCAACTTAATTTTCAGATTACAATTATAATTGCTAAAGAAAGACCGAAGCATATCTAGGGAACCAAGATCACTTATGGGCATCTAAAGAATACATGTGACAATTTCCCAATTAAGCCTGAGCAATCACCAAAAGCTTTGAATGCACCCACATGAAGGTCAAGCAAAAGAGACTAAAGAAGAATAAACCTTCAACAATTCTCAACTTGAGCCGTATTCTATAGTCTCAAAAGTCATAACCTTGCAAATTGATCCATATTTAAACATGGCATAGAAGCCAGCCTTCTGGCTGAAGCGGGTACTCTACGAGATTTTCGACAATGAAGAAGTTCCAAAAAACCAAACCAAACCAAGCCTTAAGTCCCTATCAACTGGTGTACTGGAGAAGTTCCAAAAGTCAAGAAAAAAATTTCCTTAAAAGAACACGTAAAATGTCTTTGACTAGCAGCAGTATGAAAGTTAAAAATCATCATCTGAAAAGAATGAAAACAAAAATCCTAGGTAATAGCTTTAACCAATTATAAAGATTAATCAGCGAGGTTATGTTCCTATCAAGAAGTGAAAGACCGTTTCACAAGAGATTCAATATTAAAAACTGACTTCATAGAGCCTCGTTAAGAGATTTAGAAAACCAATACAGAAGCCAAACATCAATGAGAGAAAGTAATCAAGAAATGAAATAAACCAGCATCAATGTTGCCCCACATGTCATTTCAAGCCCATAAAATAGTTATCATACAATATCAATGAAACCTCAACAGATACTAAGCCTCACTAAAAAATGCATGCACATTTCTAACAACAATCATGAAAATGGGATCAGTAGCACACCTGCTAGAGCAAGATTAGCAACACGCTCATGATTCTTCATTGTATCTATCAACAAAAACGTCACTTGTCAAAGGAAAATCTGGGAAAAAGCGCTGATCATGCAGCAGACTTTTGACTGCCCAATACAACAATCTGCGAATGATACAAAAACAAAATCAAAACGGGATTCACTGAGAACCTTTATGAGAGTGTAAGTAACTGGTTGCCACATAACAATAATAATAATAAAAAAAAAGGTTACCATTTGACCTAATTGTAATCTTTGCAAGTATTGACACCAAAATGTGATTAACTAACAAAAACCAAACCTTCATAAGATACTGAGCACCTGATTATAACATATCCAATCACCAAGTTGTAATCGTTAAAAGATTTCGAGAATCGGTACACAATCACTAAAGATACAATATTTTCTTGTAACACAATAACATCGTTTGCCGAAATCGAAATTAAACAATTGACTAACGAAACTGAATTGCAGAAATAGGGTTTCCCAATAATCGACTATAGAGAGATTACGGATCAACGTATTGAATTGCACAACACGATAAATATACATAAATAAAGAAAATTTGTGCGTAGAGAAAGAGAGAGGGCAGGTGTGAACAGCGTACCAGAGAAGGGGAGAGAAGCAGATTGACTCTCTTTCTTCCTTCCTCTCTCTATGCTGGTAGCAGGACGAACAGATCGGGGAGAGAGAGAGAGAGAGAGAGAGAGAGAGACAGGGATTTGTTTGGGGTTTTAACAGCGAGGGAAAGGGGGAGTTACTGAGAATGGGTAACGCATATCTATATTTCTTTTTGACGTGGGTGGAGCCTGAATAGCCAATCATTGATGGCCGTGTCAGCACCGGAAGATATTTTCGGACATTTTCCCACGAGGAGGATGATTTGATTAGATTAAGGAAATGAGAGAAAATACAATAAAAAGCTACACTTTGGCGTATAAATTTGAGGGTTGGATCATGGTAAATTCTAGCAATAAAAATAAATTGAAATTACATTATTTTTTGACAAGGGTAAACAATGATCCATCCATTTATATATATTTATATATAGATACACAAGTATATTAGCAGCAAATTAATGGAGTGATATCCAATTACTAATTAGTTGGCTCACTGAAAATAGAAGTTATCCAGAATGTATTCAATAATGCTTAAATGGCGCAGTTAGGATAAAATTTGATCAATAAAGGGTGATACTCCCCCAAATAGTTCAACTAGTATGCCCTAAAAAATAAAAATTTACTTCTCAAACAAAATAAAAATTTACTCGATCCAAAAATTAGATTAAAGGGGTATTGAAACAACCTCAAAAAATAAGTAAACTGTGGGGGTCTCTTCGCCGGGGTGAGCTCTTTGGACCTCTAGGAGTGGAACGGGGAGTGGTAGAGAGTGCAATGCAAGTCTGAACCGCCGCTGCACACGTAGATAATCACGTTAGTGCCTAGCCCGGACGATGGTGGTCCGGGAAGGCACTCCGATGATTAAGTCAGTCACCGGAGCGAAGAAATGCACCAGAGATCTTAGAGAGAGAAAGGGAGTTATGAGTGTAGTAAATGAGGAGAGAAGACCCCCTTAGTGGTAGTTGTGATTGGGTATTTATAGGCTGAGGGGAGAGTGCGTTCCACGCGCTCGGCGCCCCCCCACGCGCCTGTCATTCGCCCTCGGAATGACAGGTGATATGACCCTTATCCCTGCTGCAGACGCCAAACCCTGACCGCCGTCAGGGCAGGTGAGCTTGAGTGGTCAAATCAACCTGAGATCTCTCCCATCGCCCACGTGATCCTGCAGGCGGCGGTGGCAGAGCAGGTGACTGCCGCATTTTAATGCCTCATCATGGCACATTTAGCTTGTCAGACACGCCTCTACCAGACCAGATGTATCCAAGCCCCACGCTGCCGAGGTCAACCGACTCGGTACGTGCGCGGCCCAGCCCCTCGGGCGCTCGGCGCGCCGATCGGCGGAGCCCCCGAAGGCTTTCTGTGAACCAAGCTGTGAATGACATCTCCTCGGCACCAAACCGTTCGGCGGACTTTATTTAAATCCATATTCGTACAGAACCGCACATCCGCGGTACCCACCGAAGGCGCCATGCGCTCAGCGTCGTCCCGGTGGAGCGATCTGCATTCAGTTTTGCAGACTGAGGTAGTGCCCCTTTTAGCTCCTTGCAATGTGGAGGAGGCCCTTGCTGACTCCTACGGACCCGGCCGCTACAATAGCCCCATCAACTTCCCAAGATGAGGAACGGCGAATTGGTGGAGTTGATACGATCGGAAATGCGGTTGGCTAAACGGTGGTCAGGGCGCCATGCTCGGAGGGTTGCTGCGACGATCGGGGAACTGATGCTCCGAGACCCTTTAAATCGGGCGCTCGGATTGGATAGAGCTCGAAACGTCACATCGAGAAGTGACGTGAAAGGACGCCTGACACACCGTGTCAGGAATCTGTGATGTGTGCTGAGGTTGCCGCCACGTGCCGCTGCGTGGTTGGTCCGAGCGCCGTCGCATGGATTCGCGCCCAAACGGTTTAAACTCTGGGACAGGTGTCCCGATCTGATTGGCTGACCCTTCGCCTCCCGAGCCGGCGCCATTATGGCACCTATTGAATAGGGGGGGTTATCCCCTATAAATACATGGGGGGCAGGAGAGAGAGTCACCGGTACTCTCTCTCTCTAACATCAGAGCCCACACCGCGCCATCGCCGCCTTGCTCAGCCACTCTCCTCCGTCGAAATCTCGTTCTCAGGCGAAGATTCTTCCACCAAATCTCAGGTATTTCGTTCTTCTCTTGTTTCTCTGTGTTTTTGTGAACTTTTCGTGCATTTTCGCTGCATTTTGGGAGGGTTTTTGGGTGTTTTTTTTTCCCTTTTCGCCTTTTCTGTTTCTGTGTAGTTGAGTATTCCGGCAGTTTGTGCGGTGGAGCACGGCCGCCGGATTCTGGGCTCGAAGAACACTCATCGTGTTCTTCCGAGCGCGTGACCACCGCACGCACTGTCTTCAGCCGAGAGGTACCTGAGCGCACCGAGCGCCCCTACGAGTAGGTTTTTGCCGAGGGCTCACCAACACGTTGGGCTCTCGGGATAAATGACACCCCGTGTGGAGCTCGGCTGGGGCCGAAGCTCGACCCTTCATATTTTCTCGAACTCAAACCTGTGCATATCGCTGACGGTTGTTTCACCCGTGCACTGTAGGTTACTGCTTGGATGAGCTCGGACTCCTCGGACTCATCCCCAGACGACGTTCTCGCCGATTACAGATTCGGCAACTTCGTTCAGGACCTCCTTCTCCGCGAGCAGCTCAGGAGCCTCGGAAGAGGCTACAGAAGCCGAGCGCACCCCGCCCCTCTGCACACCGGAGTCCCCCCACTGAACATAACCCCTCTCCAAGCCATAACCTCCTGAGCGTTGGGCGGAGATGGAAGCAGAAGCCCAGCGCGCCGAGAGCGGCTCTCAGGCCACCACCTCCGCGCATAGCGTACCTCCTAATCCGAGCCCTGAGACCGAGGTGCCGACCGGGGTCCCTCTATCTCCTACCATCGACCCGACCGAGCTCCCGAACCTTTCCGGAGACTGGGCTTCGGACGTTGAGGTGATTGAGATCGACAGGGAGACCGCGGGGTTCGACGAGCCCGAGTCCGTCGATGTTCTCGAGGTGGACGAGTTCCTGGCCCGGTCCCCACAGACCGAGGGGCACATCCCTCGCGATGAGGGTGAAGGTGAAGGATCTTCTCACCATAGTGCCGAGCACCAAGACCAAGAACAAGCCCCCGACGAAGAAGAAGAGGCCGATGTCGATGGGGGCGTCGAGTACGGGCACGACTGGGAATCGATCCCGCCGTCGAACCCTAAGCACGGGTCATGCAAGTACGTCGACATGTACTTCGACGGATCTTCGGCCAAGCTTGCCGCGTTCCGAAAGGACTATAACATTCCCGAGGACGTGTCAATCGCTAGGCCAACCGACGGGAAAATTCACTACGTGAAAGGGCAGGTGTCCGTGCCCCTAATGGCCATTACCGAGGGCGGGCTGACCTTCCCCATGCCTCGTCTCCTTCGGCAATTCTTGGACGTCTACGAGCTCGCCCCTCACCAGCTGGTCACCAACGTATATCGCATCATTTGCTCGGTGGTGAGGCTGTCCGAGAGGCACAACATCCCCTTCCGCCTCGCCGACCTTATGGCGGTTTATACCGTGGCGCGAAGCCGAAGCTACGGCCGCTACTATTTTTCGAGGCGGCCCGAGTACCCTCACCTCATCGGTAAACTCTCGGACTCGGAGAGGCATGCCTGCGAGCTGGTTATTGTGAAGGGGAACTTCGAAACGGCCCCGGGCGAGGAGTCCAGGTGGTCCGTGCCTTGGAGCCGTGGGAGACCTAGTAAGCCGAGAACTTATACTTGCATGCATTTTTGTTTTTCATCTGTCGTTCGATGTATTTTTCTGATCTCTGCTCGGTTTTTTTTTTTTTTTTAGATTGCAGGAAATTGACAAAGAAGATCGCCGAGGACGCGGACGACGACGTCATCGACAGAATCTTCGGCATCGAAAACCGCACTGCTCCCAGCATTCTCGGCTACGTGCCATCTTACAGGGGCTTCTTGAAAAGAGGTAAGAGTCCCGTGAAGAGGACAGGAGAGCGCCGAAGACGACTCTTCGATTCTGATCTTCAGCTCTCGGACTTTCACGGCCGCGAGCGGGTACCGCTGAGCACTCAGAACCCATCACAATCCCCCGCCATCGGTAGCAGCCTCGAGACCGATATGGCCAAATCCTCTGCTCTGAGGGAGGCCCAGAAGCGGGAGCGGGCTGAGAAGAAGAGGAAGGAGGCCGAACAGGCGGCAAGCCTTAAGTCCGGCTCCGTTGCCGAGGGAGAGGGGCCACCGAAGAAGGCTCGGACGACTGAGGCTTCGGAGGGGCCCAAGGCGTCCTTGCCAACACCTCCACCCCAGATTACCCCGACCGACGTCCCGCCGAGGAGGACAGCCCCTAAGGACAAGCAGGTGGTGTCTCCGACGCTCGGGGATACGCCTCTTCCGGTCGAGAAGGACGAGCCTTGGGTCCCAGTGATCCAGACCTCGGGCGGCGAGCCCGTGAAGAAAAACGCCAGCGTCCGGGAGAGCCGAAAGACGGCGATGACCCTGCTGAAGGCCCTCGCCCTGCCGAGGGATATGAAGGCTGAGCCCAATAACACGGCGGACAACTACGCCGAGATGTGTACTCACATCGTGAGGGTAAAATTTTAACTTTACACTTCGTGTTTTTCTCCAAGTTTTTGCCTTCGGCTTATTACTCATGTAGTTTTGAATCTGTTGCAGGCTGGCCAGTCGGCCTTGGCTCTCGGCGACAAGGTATACAAACTTGGCGTCGAGAAGGCCGAGGTCGAGAAGAAGCTGGAGGCGGAGCAGAAGGCTCGGGCGAGCCTGAAGAAAAGTGCCGAGGCCCTCGCTGCCGATGGGCAGGAGCTCGAGAAGCAGCTCTCGGAGGCTCGCCGACTCCTGAAGGAGGCCGAGGAGAGGGCTATGATGGCCGAGAGCAAGGTCATGGCTGCCGAAAAGGATCTCCAGCGCGCCAAAACCGAGAACGAGGAAAACATGGCTGCCGCTGACTCCAACGGCTATGAG
This sequence comes from Vaccinium darrowii, assembly GCA_020921065.1. Classification (NCBI taxonomy): domain Eukaryota; kingdom Viridiplantae; phylum Streptophyta; class Magnoliopsida; order Ericales; family Ericaceae; genus Vaccinium; species Vaccinium darrowii. The sequence continues at coordinate 9,371,564 of CM037156.1, forward strand.
AGGGGGAAACGCGAGACGCTTCAGCAGTTTGCCCAGGAGGCCAATGAGAACGAAGAGAAGGCCTTCGGAAAGGGGTACCTCCTTGGTCGAGCTGACTGCTGGCCCCAAGCCTTTGGCCAGGCCTACGACAGCATGTCCGTCCCGGCGGACTCCACCCTTCGGTCCTCCATTCCTCCTGTGCCCGAGACCGAGGTCCCGGAGATGCCTTTCGATGATGAGGACGAGGTTCCCGAGGGGGATGATGCCGAGCGTGAGGCTGCCGTTGATCCCCTTGTGGGTAACCCGGATCAGGCTCTTGATGCTGCCAACCCCGACGCCACCAATGTGGAGGCTTAGCCCTCTTGTAGTTTTTCTTTCAAGTTTATGTATTTGGGGCCGAGCCCCCTTCCTTTTGTAATGTAATGAACGAATGTTTTTAACTTTCCTTTCTCCTTTTGATTCAATGTCATGTACGAATTTGCTCTCTGAATTTTGCTCCAAGTGTTGTTTCTCGTACATAATGAATCGTAACCATCGAAACTGGTAATAAATGGTAATCACCGAAACACACGAACTGGTAATGAATGATAGCCCCTGCTTCGGTGGGGGGTCGATGCCATAATGGCACCCTTCCGAAGCAAGAGAGTTAAAAAATTTCTCTCGGCCCTGCTTGGAAATTCAAGGAAGAATAGCCCCTGATTTCAAAGCCGAGCCGAGGGAAAGATCGCGCCGAGCGACGAATCGAAAAAATAGCCCCAGCTAGCTCGATAGGTTGGTCGCGCTGAGCGACGAATCGAAACAATAGCCCCCGCTAGCTCGATAGGAAAGGTCGCGCCGAGCGACGAATCGAAACAATAGCCCCTGCTAGCTCGATAGGTTGGTCGCGCCGAGCGACGAATCGAAACAATAGCCCCTGCTAGCTCGATAGGTTGGTCGCGCCGAGCGACGAATCGAAACAATGGCCCCTGCTAGCTCGATAGGTTGGTCGCGCCGAGACCAAGGGCTTCTCCCCGTGCGCTTGTACGTATCGGCGCCGCCCTATCCGGTACGACTGTGTTGTTCGACCGAACGCTCACAAATCGTTTTGCTAAATAGATTCTTTTGTTCAACCGAACGTAGACGGCCGTTCTACCGAACAGGGACAATTGCTTGAATTTGAGAGAGAAAATGACAGTCAACTAAAGACAGGATCTTATCATTAACATTCCAATTCCCAGGCATTACAAAAAGCTACCGAGGGAACGACAAACGTGTAAAAAATGATAAGCATAAGATCCTAACCATAGAACTTCCTTAGCTTCGAGGCGTTCCAAGGGTTGCTGACCGCCGAGCCATCCATCTCAGCAAGCTTGTAGGCTCCGTAGCCAGCTTTGGCTGTAATACGGTAAGGGCCCTCCCAGTTGGGCATGAACTTCTTCTTGTTTTTCTTTTGCACGACTGCTCGGAGGACGAGATCGTCAATGTTGAAAGGGCGGATGCGAACGTGCTTGTTATACCCCCGAGCGACCTCCTGTTGGTAAGCAGCGTACTTGATGTGGGCCTCGTCTCGGAGATCCTCAACCTGATCGAGCTCGGAGGCTAGGTGCTCATCGTTCGTGGCAGGATGGAACGCCTCAGTCCGGGCGGAGGGAGTAATGGCTGCAAGTGGGAGGATGGCCTCCGTCCCGTAAGCCATCGAGAAGGGCGTTCGGCCGGTTCCTCGTCGGGGGGTCGTTCGGTAGCCCCAGAGAACCTTGGGCAGTTCTTCCACCCACTTCCTGCGCTTGTTGGTCAGCCGACGCTTGAGGCCGGCCGAGATTGATTTGTTCGAGGCCTCGGCTTGGCCGTTTCCTTGCGGGTAAGCCACGGTTGAGTTATAGACGCGAATGTTCTTTTTCTTGCAGAGCGTCTTGATGGCCTCGGCGACGAATTGGGTGCCGTTGTCGGAGACGATAGCATAGGGTACGCCGAACCGAGAGATGATGTTCTTCCAGATGAATTGCTCGACCTCGGCGGCCGAGATGTGGATCAGTGGTTCGGCTTCCACCCACTTGGTGAAGTAATCCGTGGCCGTGATGAGGTGCCGAAAGCCGCCGGGGGCCGTGGGAAGGACTCCAACAATGTCGAGCCCCCACTGGGCGAACGGCCAAGGGCTCGTAACCGGCTGCAGAGACATGGTGGGCTGGTGAAGGATAGGGGAGTGCTTCTGGCACGCTTCACACCTCTTGACGTAATCATCAGCGCTCTTCTTCATTTTTGGGCACCAGTAGCCCTGGGTTACAGCCCGCTCGGAGAGGGTGCGTCCCCCCGAGTGGTTGCCACAACTTCCCTCGTGGAGCTCTCGGAGGACGTGAGGAACCTCGGCGTCGTGCAGCACGCGGAGGTCGGGGCCGATGTAGGTGCGGCGGTAAAGTTGGCCCGTCGGGGAGAGGAAGTAGGACGCCGACTGGCAACGGATGCGGTGAGCCTCTTTTTTGTCTGAAGGGAGCGTCTGGTCTCGGAGGTAGGAGATCAGGGGGTCCATCTAGCTCGGGCCGGGGGCAGCGATCGTCATGACGGCTTCGGCCCCCGGCTCGAAGCTTGGGACGGCGATTTCCCCGAGCATAATCGTCCGCGTGCCCCCGAGCTCATTGCACGCTGATCCGAGAGCAGCAAGAGCATCGGCGTGAGCATTCTTGGCTCGACCGACATGGGAGAAGTGGACTGTCTTGAAGCTACTTTGCAATTCCAGAACATGGCTGATATACCTCAACATCCGAGCGTCGCCGGAACCATATTCGCTGTTTAGCTGGTTCACCACTAGCATGGAGTCACTGAAAACATGTAATTCATCCACCCCGAGAGCGAGAGCGAGGCGGAGTCCAGCAATTAGAGCCTCGTACTCTGCTTCGTTGTTCGTGGCTGGGAAGCCGATGCTCACTGCACACTCGTGGAGGGTGCCCTGAGGGGAAATGAGCACAATCCCAGCCCCTGCCCCTCGGCTGTTTGATGCGCCGTCCACGTGCATTTAACCAAGACTCGCCCGTATAGATGGTAGCTGCGCGGGGCGGAGAGCGCCTGCGAACAAGCCCAGACCGCTCGGGGGTGGTAGCAGCGCCACCTGGCTTTTCGGCATCTGCATCTTCGGCAGCATTCTCCTTCTGGAGATCGGACTCCAGCTTGGGTGTTAGCTCGGCGACGAAATCAGCCAAAGCCTGACCCTTGATCGCCGTCCGGGGCTCATACCGGATGTCGAAGTTGGCCAATTCCAAGGACCACTTGCAGATCCGATCCGAGAGATCTGCCTTTCTCATGACGGTCTTTAGGGGATACGCCGTGATTACCACGACAGTATGGATCTGGAAGTACGGTAGGAGCTTTCTCTTGGCCGTGACCAGGGATAGTGCTAGTTTCTCAATTGGCAAGTACCTGGTCTCGGCTGGGAGCATTGTCTTGCTTGAGTAGTAGATCGGGAACTGCTCCAAGCCCTCCTGCCGAACCAGTGCCGAGCTCACGGCGTGTTCGGATACTGCTAGGTAGAGGTAGAGATCTTCGTCTTCCTTCGGCGTCACCAGCATTGGCGATCGGGACATATAACTCTTGAGCTCGGTGAGCGCGGCATCGCATTCGGCGTTCCAGTCGAAGCCCCTTTTACTTGTCTTGATGGACTGGAAGAAGGGTCGGCAAGCATCAGAGGACTTGCTTATAAAGCGATTGAGGGCCGCAGCCATCCCCGTCAGCCGCTGAACCTCCTTGATTGTCGACGGCGCTCGGAGCCTTTGGATAGCTTCAAGCTGGTTGGGATCGGCCTCGATCCCTCGGCGGGTGACGAGGTATCCCAGAAATTTTCCAGAGCCGACCCCGAACGCACATTTCTCCGCGTTAAGCTTCAAATCGTGCTTTTTGAGGATGGAAAAGACCTTACCGAGGTGGGACAGATGGTCTTTCGCGAACTTGCTCTTGACTACCATATCATCGATGTAGGCTTCCATGATATCGCCAAGCTCCTTAGCAAACATCTTGGAAACCATTCGTTGGTAGGTAGCCCCAGCGTTCTTCAAGCCGAACGGCATCACCTGATAGCAATAGGTGCCCCTCGGCGTGATGAACGCGGTCTTTTCCACATCCGCGACATCCATTGCGATCTGGTGGTAACCGCGGTAGGCATCCATAAAGCTTAGCCTAGCGTGCCCGGCGGTTGCATCCACCAACTGGTCAATCCGAGGGAGGGGAAAACAGTCCTTGGGGCAAGCGTCGTTGAGGTTAGTGTAATCTACACATACCCTCCACTTCCCGTTCTTCTTCTTGACTACCACGGTGTTAGCCAGCCATGTGGGGTAAATCACCTCTCGGATAGCCCCCGCCTCGATCAGGCGGTCAACTTCTTCCACGACCGCATCGGAGTGGATCGCCGAGGAACGTCTCGGCTTCTGCACCACCGGTCTCCTAGCCGAATCAACATTGAGGGCGTGCGTGATGAAATTAGGGCTGACACCCGGCATTTCATACGGAGTCCACGCGAAGATCCCAATGTTATCCTTGAGGAAAGAGACCAAGTCGTTCCGCTCGGGGTTGGAGAGATCCGAGCCGATCATGAAGTAGCGGGTACCCTCTTCGTCGATGGGTACCTTGACCAATTATTCGATTGACTTGTCCTCGGCACTCGAGCCAACGTCATCGAGGACTTGAGTGCACTCAGGCGCTTCGATCCAGTGCACCTGCTTGGGCGGCCTGCCCTCCCTCCGATCCTTTTGGCGCACGGCGTTGACGAAACACCTTTTCGAGGCCATTTGATCACCTCGGACGGTTTCCTGCTTTCCAGACGCGCCAATGAACCGAACGCATTGATGGAGGGTCGAGGCGATGGCGCCCATTGCGTGGAGCCAACCTCGTCCCAGGATGCCGTTGTATGGGCTCGGGGAGTCCACTACGGTGAACTCTATCTCCAAACGCATCGACCCCGCCCGGACGGGGAGGGTGATGCTGCCGAGCGGGTAGACTGGGAACCCGGTGAACCCAACGAGGGGGGTGTCTGAAGGGGCAAGCTCATCACGCGTTCGTCCAATGGCCTTATAGGCCGAGTAGTAAAGGACGTCGGCGGAGCTTCCCTGGTCTACCAAGACCCTCCTGACGTCCACGTCGTCAATGCTGATCTCAAGGACAAGGGCATCGTCATGTGGGAACTGTAGCCCGTCCAAATCACGTTCGGAGAAGGAAATGGTGTAAGGCTCCATAGGCTCCTCGTACTTTCGCTTAGGCGCCCTTCCGAGCGTCATCACTTGCATTGCTGCCTCCAACTTCTGCAGCTCCTCGTGCATCGCGTCGCCCCGGGCTTTGCCGACCGGTCCGTGGATTGTGACAACCACCCCCGGGCGCACCCTCTCACCGGGCGGCTGTTGGTTCTGCGGTTGTTGGAGGATGGCTTGCTGGTTTGGCTGAGGAGCAGCTCCTCTGAGGACTGTCGGCGTCCGGCCGTGGTCTATCCATTCTTCCATGCGACCCTCGGCGACCAATCGCTCGAGGTGCGCCTTAAATGGTCGGCACCCCGTGGTGTAGTGCCCCATCTCATTGTGGTATGTGCACTTTCCTTTCCGGGTGGGATCCGACCCCATCTTCTCCTCTGGCCAGTAGAACCAGCGCTTCCGGCCGACCTCTGCCAGCAGCCTGTAGATTGGCATGGTGAAGTAGGTCGTCTCGGCGAGGTAGTCATTGTCGTTTCTGGGGGGCCTTTCCCATCCCCCTGCTCCGTTATTGTCTCTACCGGCGTCTCGGGGACCCCTGTTCCCGAAACCTCCACCTTGGTCGCTCCTCCCCTTCTTCAAGGTGTTGACTTGCTTTCTTACTTCCTTTGGTGCGGCCTTTCCAGTGTCTCTCTTGGCTGCTCGGTCGAAGAGATGCTCTTCGAGCTCTCGGAAACGGTTCACAGTTTCCATCAATTCGACCATGTTCTTCGGCGGCCGGACCATGAGTTCCTTGAAGAGGTCGGAGTGACTGTCGAGCCCGTTTTTGAACGAAGTGGAGGCAATCTTCTGATCACAACCCTCCACGAGGCTGTACACCTCCCAATACCGAGCGATGTACTCCTTCAAGGCTTCGTCCGAGCCCCTCTTCATGTTGATGAGTGCGTCGAGCGTCTTCGGTTGTGTATTGCTGGTCACAAACCGAGACGTGAACGCACGCTCGAGCTCGTCGAAGTCGTTTATAGACCCCGGAGCGAGCTGGCTATACCACAGGAGGGCCGTGGTCCCCAGGCTCATGGAGAACGTTCGGCACATGAGAGAATCGCTGTGGCCGTGGAGCTCCGAGACCAGGCGATACTGCTGGACGTGTGTAATCGCGTCCGTCGTGGGTTCATACTTATCGAATTTAGGCATTTTGAAACCGCGCGGAGGAGCCGCCTCGGTGATTGCCCGGGAAAAAGGAGATTGTTTTGACTTCTCTAACCTGGAGTCGGCAGGATACGGGCGGTTGAGGTCGACCGCTCGGTATTCCCCATGGGTTCGTTTTGCTGGCCCGGCGGCTCGGTACTCCTCGGCCCGGCCGTCCGCGTGCACGTTGCTTCTCTCGGATGACAGCCTTTTGTTTCGCCCGTCCCGGGTCCTAGCCACTTCTTCCCGAGGGCGGCGGTCCCCGGCGTCGAGCTCGGCATGATAAACTTTAGTTTCGCCGGTCTGCACGTTGACGAGCACTATGCTGCCTCCGTCGTTTCGCAGCGTATACCTGTCCCCGGGCTTAAGACCGTTGTTTTCGTCCCGGCCATGTCCTACCGAGACCTCAACTGGGTTGGTGGCCATGTTGCCGCGCGAACAATCTTCCCGAACGTGGGGTATCCCGTCCCGGGCGCCATGCCTATCCTCCGATTGGCAATGGCGCCGGTCACCTCCCCGATCCCCCAATCGGTTATGGTTACGGTTATCCCCCCGTTCTTCGTGCGCTCGGGATTGGCCGTTATGATCCTGTGCGACGTCTGCCAGGCCCTTCCCCTTGTGCTGTCGCCGTTCCGCCTCCCGGGCGTTGGGCGTTCGGGCGCTAGAGGCCGTGGCGCTATCTTCGGCGCGATCAGTTCGCCGAGACTGACCGCCACGTGTGTGTTGCTGCCGTGAACGCGCAGTCTCCGTCGGGACGACAAGTGCACCGCCTCGGTGGTCTACCTCCATGACCTGTCCGAGACGAGAAAAGACTGGGGCCCGTCCCTCATTGTCAGTCCTCATGCTCAGGCGGTGGCCTCCGAGTTCTTGTCCGTCCGCCGGACCTCGATCTCGTGGGTTGATTTCTGGCCTCCTTCATCGCCAGCACTTCTTTCCTTAGCAATGCCAGTTCTGCCTCTATGGTGAGAGGAGGAGGTGGGGGAAGAGCTCCTGTGTGCGCCGGAGTTGTAAGGTTGTCAAGCGAAAAGACGTTTCCATCCATGTTGAAGAGAATGTTACTGGCATCGGCGTTGCTGGGGCCGGCGCCGTTGGTGGCAACGGCGGACGTTCCAGCCCTGTTGCCCGTCAGGGGAGGAGTGAGCCCCAAGTCACTCCTGACTTGGTGGTACCGGTACCGTTCGGCGGTGTTGCGAAACTCGCCGTCGGGACCAAACGCATCAAGGCCCAGAGTGAGGTTGGCCATTTGAGCAGCAACTGGAGGGGTTTTTGAAAGAAGAGCCCTTGGAGGATGGCAAGATACACCACCAATAAGTTTAGAGAAACTGGGAGGAGTGACTTCCTTAAGTCCCCAGCGGAGTCGCCAATTGTGGGGGTCTCTTCGCCGGGGTGAGCTCTTTGGACCTCTAGGAGTGGAACGGGGAGTGGTAGAGAGTGCAATGCAAGTCTGAACCGCCGCTGCTCGCCGGAGAGGGTCACCTGCACACGTAGATAATCACGTTAGTGCCTAGCCCGGACGATGGTGGTCCGGGAAGGCACTCCGATGATTAAGTCAGTCACCGGAGCGAAGAAATGCACCAGAGATCTTAGAGAGAGAAAGGGAGTTATGAGTGTAGTAAATGAGGAGAGAAGACCCCCTTAGTGGTAGTTGTGATTGGGTATTTATAGGCTGAGGGGAGAGTGCGTTCCACGCGCTCGGCGCCCCCCCACGCGCCTGTCATTCGCCCTCGGAATGACAGGTGATATGACCCTTATCCCTGCTGCAGACGCCAAACCCTGACCGCCGTCAGGGCAGGTGAGCTTGAGTGGTCAAATCAACCTGAGATCTCTCCCATCGCCCACGTGATCCTGCAGGCGGCGGTGGCAGAGCAGGTGACTGCCGCATTTAATGCCTCATCATGGCACATTTAGCTTGTCAGACACGCCTCTACCAGACCAGATGTATCCAAGCCCCACGCTGCCGAGGTCAACCGACTCGGTACGTGCGCGGCCCAGCCCCTCGGGCGCTCGGCGCGCCGATCGGCGGAGCCCCCGAAGGCTTTCTGTGAACCAAGCTGTGAATGACATCTCCTCGGCACCAAACCGTTCGGCGGACTTTATTTAAATCCATATTCGTACAGAACCGCACATCCGCGGTACCCACCGAAGGCGCCATGCGCTCGGCGTCGTCCCGGTGGAGCGATCTGCATTCAGTTTTGCAGACTGAGGTAGTGCCCCTTTTAGCTCCTTGCAACGTGGAGGAGGCCCTTGCTGACTCCTACGGACCCGGCCGCTACATAAACCATGCAACTCAGCACATTCAAAACTCGAGGATGAAGAAAACATTCCAAGGATTGCCAACTCAAACTGATTTTGATGAAATAACCCCTCACCCTGTAGACAAAAGTTTATTAACTATACGAAAAGACTTTGAGATAAATTTTAAAAAATTGTTCAAAGAATTTAAATCAAAATAAAATAAAGAAAAACAGAGAGATTATCGTACTAGATATACTCCTAGTCAAAAGTCTAAAATAGTAATTAATTAGAAACAATTTATGGACGACACAAGAACAAAAGTACATTTCTTTAACTATTTAGAAAATTATTTATAAAAAAGTTCATACAATTACAAAAATTAAATGGAGAAAAATAGATAATACTATCGTTTATTCTAGTCACCCTCCTTTAAATACAATTCTTATTGATTACAAAGGATCATCTATAACAGCATCCCCATTTTAGTTACCAAGTAAATAACCTGAATTGAAAAAACTAATTGAACAAAATAATTATACTAATTAGTGTCTCAAAACTATAAATAAAAACTAGACAAACTAAAAACTAAAATTGATGAAGGATCACTTAGCAGTACTCCCTTATCCTAGAAAAAAAACTATTACAGAAAAATCTCGTATACGCCTTCCTAAAAAGGACTTAAACATAATACTACAAAAAGTCAGAGCAATGCCTTGCTGAGGCTTTCTCACCAATTTTTAGATTGGTTTGCCATTAGAATGAACTTCTTAGTGAGGTCTTGGCAAGGAGATATGAAGCTCATGACTGGGGAGTACAATTTAGAAGAAACCTCTTCGATTGGGAGAAAGATCTAATGAATGAATTTCTATCAATCTTGGATGGCTCTGGTATTTCAATCTCTTATGGTGTTGATGACAATCTGATTTGGAATGGAAATATCTCAAAACCATTCAATGTCAAGTCCTTGTATGAATTGGCCAACCCTAAGACTCATGTTGCGTCCTTTGCTTTTGATCTTATCTGGAGGAACGTGGCTCCATACAGAATTCAGTGCTTCTGTTGGCTGGTTCATCTTGGCAGAATAAAATTTGCTGAATATCTCCTCAGGCTGGGAATTATCAGAAATGAAGAAGAGGCTCTATGTAAATTCTGCTCCACAGAATTAGAATCAATAGATCATCTTTTGCTCCACTGTCAACCTGTTTGGCAGATATGGTCTATCATTATGTCATGGTGGGGTGTGGTCTGGGTATCTCCAAAATCAGTGATTAATCTATTTCTTTGGTGGAAAGACTGGAAGATGAGGAAGAAAAAAAAGCTTATCTGGGATGCTACACCCTTGGTTGTTCTATGGACCATTTGGAACTTAATGAACAAACTGGTTTTTGAAAATACACGACCAGATTGAGACACATCCATTGATCTTATCAAATCAAGGGTTGCTTTTTGGGTTAAGACCAAGGATGGGGGATCGGATTTCTCTATGAATGACTTCATGTTCAGGTTAAACACCTTATTGGATTCCATGTAATATGTATCCAATGATCTTGCTTTTGTTTTTTCTGTTATTCCAGGGGCATGTCCTGGAGTCTTCTTATTTGGATAGCTCCTTGCTTTCCATTTTTCCTTGGGTCTGAGGTTTCTTGTTCATGTTGGAGTTTTTCTCCTCATTGTTCTTTGCTCCTCTTCCCTTTTAATCTTTGTTTCAAAGATTAATAAAATTATGTGCCTTTCACAAAAAACAAAAAGTCAATGTCAAAATATTGAGAAAATTAAAGAATTATTGACACAGTTAACAACAAAAAGGTCCCTTGAATCAGGTTTCGGTGGTTGTCAGTGGTGGTTAGTGGTTGCGGTGGTGTAACGCCCCGATTTTCGGAAGCATTAATTAAGACAACTAATTAGGATTAATTTAATAAAAAGAGTTTCCATCAGAGTACACGATGGAAAACGTGAAATGCAGCCCATTATAAAATACTTAGTATGGTTTGAGAAATTAATATTACAGATCCAACATTAAAAATAAAGGGGGTGGGTTCTACAGATTTAGGTTCAACTCTGGAATCCACGGCTCCTCTTGAGCCTGGTCTGCTAGAAAACCCTCGGCTCCAAAATAACCGTCTCCTTCGACACCAACAGTACCTGCTTGATCACAGTCTCGTATAATACGTCCGAGTCATGAAGCAACATCATAGTATTATACCAGGGTCACACGAAGTGTAACACCGTGAGCGATAAATCACTCAATAGCTACTATAACCCTCCCAACCCTTGCTTAACATACAAGTACAACATATATGATTGAAAAGCAGTAATTAAAGGAATAAGCAGGAAATAAATCGTAAAGCAGAAATTAAACACATAGCTGATTTCATTACTAGCCATTAACTTACATATTCATCTAAGTTCTCAACCTAGAGAACTTTCCTCCCAAATAACCACTAAGGACTATGACCAATCCGTGATTAAACACCCCCCCCCCCCCCCCCCCTTGCTTGCCTTGACTGGGAGCTCAGACTGAAGGCATAAGTTATTTACTTAATCCAACCGTCAACCGCCTCACAAGGATGAATTTCCCAGGGACTAACTGTACCACTGGGCTACGAGTGACAACTGTCAACTCCTGTAGGTATATAGCCGTGACTCAGTCTATAATACATCCACCCTTTTAACACCTCAGAATTCAAATGAAGTAATCACAGATTGTCATATCCTAGGTTTCGAAATCATAGCAGACTGCCAAACAATCCTCTGAAACAATCACTTGGCGGAACTGCCATTCAACAACAATCTCGGGGTAACTCCCCATCAATTAATTCCAATTCACTTTTCCATTAACCTCAATGTCTATGTGATATACACGTACGATCACCCAACTCGAGAACCTAGTTGTCCATTCTAACATTCAACACGCTTATGGAAAGTGCACTTAACAGTAGAAGCAAAGTGATAACGATATTCTAAGGGTCACAAACGAATGTCTCGATTCACAAGTTCACGAAATTCAAGTAATCGAAAACTAGGGGTCTAAACGTAATAAATTCAAACTACAGGGGCCAAAACGTAATTTACTAAACTATTGGGGTCAAAACGTAATTTAAAGAAAGTAAGGGTCACCAACGTCATTTTAAGTAAGTAAAAGGGTGTCCAACATAATTTCACGACTCTAGGGTCCTTAGTGAAATTTACAAACTCTGGGAGCCCTTTTGTAAATAAATATAATACAAGGGCAAAAATGTAATTTTTCCACCGACAAGGGTAAATACGTAAAAATACTTTATTTTAGTTAATAAAGTCCTAACTTGTCATAAAATGCAATTCCTTGATTTTTTTACTAAGTACAAAACTACACATTATGTAATTTACACACACAAGGGCAAAATGGTCATTTTACACCCGAAGGGCATTCTAGTCATTTTTTCACACTCCTAAATTTCCAGTAGTGACACTTAGTTGATAAAAATAGGTTTCGTAAATAATACACAAGTACGCACGCCAACTTCCACAAAATTACACTTTATGCCCCTAACTTTAACACAACGATCAAGAGCAAGGCTAATCACAATAAATTCATGGAGAAACTCATATAAACAGTTAGTAAAGTATTAAACATGCTTGGAATAGTTAAAAACATGAACCACAATAAATCTAAGGTTTATTAAGCATGAAAACCCGGTTTCGGGTAAAAAAGGTCATATCATGTTTTGGCTTGGGTTTCATGAAACCCTTGACTTGGGGCTTTAACCCATCAACTCTAAACTATTCCTAGACTATTCTAACTTATTCAAAAGCTTGGAATAGGTTGGGTACGAGTTTCTACCTTGTTTTGAGAAGATTTGGCGAAAAAATGGATTTTTGCGAAAAACCGGTGGAGGGAGCTCTTTGGCTGGCCTTAGGTGACCTTGGTGGTGAAATGTGGGTACCTTGGAGTGTGTTGGATGATCTTGAAGTGGAAGATGAGAGGTGGGAGCTTTTGGTTCATATTTTGAAGTGAAAACCCAATTTTCTTGACTTTTCTCACTCTAGAACTTGAAGGATGTTAATGGGGCTTTGTGTTCTTGATTTGGGAGTTCTTGGGAGAGTTTGAGGAGGAAGAGAGTGAATGAGAGGGGCAGTAGCTGTTCTGGACGAAATTTGGAGTTTGAGGGAGTATAAAATGAGTTTTGGGTGGATTTTGGAGTATAGGATTGGTGAAAGAGGTACTATAGTGGGTTAGGAAGTGATGGGGGAGGGTGGTGGAGTGTATGGCAGTCAAGGGGGGGCCATGTTGACTGATTTTGGCTGATGGGGGAGGTAGAGTGTGGTATTGGTGATGGTGGTGGTTGGGTAGCGTAGGATGATGTATAAAGTGTATGTATACACATATATGTGTATGTGTACTAGTATTGCTTGTGTATGTGTATAAAAGTGTATAATTATGTATGAAATGAATTTATAAAAATGTAATGCTCGCGATTAAAAAGTAAACGTGCCTTAGGGTCGAATTTGTAGCAATTAGGAAGTATTAGGATATAAACCGTAGTAATTACAAATTAAGAGCCCCAAGTGCAATTATAAATTAAATAACGAAAATTAAAGTAATTAAAACGAAATTAAATAATCCTAAATTTTATTAAAAATTTCGGATTATTACAGGTGGTCGCTGGTGGTTTGCGAAGATCTTCTTCTTCTCCTCTAATGCGTTGCCTTCTTCTTCTTTTCTCTCCCTGTGAAACTCTGAAATTGAAATCGATTTCGAATTCGTTTCTTTTTTTTTTTCCCGCTGTTTACATATAAAATTAACAAATCCAATAATTAAGTGACACGTAATTGAAAATGCCAAACGTTGGCAATTACCTGTTGACAAAGACACACTGGATTAAAGGAATACAAATGATTAAATACGATGTCGTATCATGGTCAAAAATGAAAAGCGGTTATTGGCAGTTACAAGCCATTACTGACGTAAAAGGTGGTGTCGAAGCCATGATATTAACTGCTAAACGTGTAAACTCCACGTGCGAACTTGGGAAACAAGGCAAATTGGCAGTTATAACACGTGGAATACTCATCGAACGGTAGTTATTTAAATTATTGTTTAATCATTTGAGTTTGTTCAAACAACTGCACAGATTCAAAATCAGAGCTTCTGGAGGAAGAATTAGAAGGATTCAAATTCAAACGTGGAGAAGGAAACAACTGCCAACATGAAAAGTGGAAGTTAGAATTCGAAGCAAGCCAATGTTCAAATTCATTGAGCGGGAAGTTCAAATTGCAAGCAGCGTCTATAAATAGAAGAAATTAAAGAGTGAAAATCCCCGGACAAATCTTCAACAAACAGCTATCAAAAAACTGATGCTTGGTTTGTTCATTGGCAAAGTAGTTTAGGAATTCAAACTCAGTTCGAAGTAGTTTTAGGATCTCGAACTCAGTTCGAAGTAGTTTAGGAAGTAGGTTAGGAAGTAGTTTAGGATTAATCTCGATTGTTCCTGTAACAATCACCAGTTTGAAGTTCTTGTATCTGAAGTTGGAGACAATTTCGAAGTAAGTTTACCTTTGATTCATTGATCGAAGTATCTTGTTTCTTTTTGTTCTTCAATTTCCTAAGTTTGTTGGTTTCATTTCTTCGCTTGTTGAAAAAATCCTCTTAATTGAGGTAATTGAACCAATAAAACACAATCGCCTGATTAGATTTGGTTTTTCCAAAGTTAATCTGAGGGAGGAGATTGAAGCTCTCTCTGGCACGCTCGCACATAATCATTTTCCATTGCAAAGAAGTAAAAGAACCAAACACATTTTTTGGCACGCCCTGGTGGGACTCCTGAAAGTGTTGAATGGCTCCAAAACTTAGGAAGCAAGCGGATGATTCTCAGGTTGGCCAAATGCCAGAAGATGAGAACAATATTAATTCTAAAGAGAATGAACAAGTCGAAGGCCTACAAATAGGACCAGAGACTCGTACTGGTCAAGACTTAAATGTAGGAATTGGCCAGAGTTCTCGAATGAATACTAGGAGTAACAGAACTGTACATGTGGATGACCCAAAGAATCCAGAAGTTGGAGGAAGTGTGTCATCTAATCAGTTTGCTGAAATGATTGCCACATTTAAAGAACTGGCTCAAACCCAGAAACTTATGTTACAAAAGTTAGAAGAGCAATCAAGGACTAGGCATGATCCTTTGCCCTCATTTGAGAAGGATAAAGGAGAAGCTAGTACAAGCAAATTTAAGTCAAGGCCTGGAAAAGAGCCTATAAATGTAGATGATATACCAGAATCTTGGTATGAACCTGTAAAAACTCATGATTATGAAGCTCCTAAACCTAAGAAAGTGTTCAAACAGAACACTAATGTCCCATTTGAACCAAACTTTGATGGTTTAAATGAGGATAAGGGTTTTAGAAACAATGATTACGGGTTTGATGAGTATGTATTCACTCCTGGAAGTCATTCTAATGAGAAAGATAGGACCAGTGCAAAAAGGTTTAATCCAGAGATTGGAATTCCTAAGTATGCAGGGATACCAGAGATGGGTAGAGTGCATTCAAACTACTTGTATGAACCTCTCACAAAGCAAGAAGGAGGTTTTAAGCAACATAGGCCTTTCGATGATCCTTTTCAGAGGTTTCTAGAGGATCACATGCCTAGAAATACCACTTGGGAACCTCCTGTTAATTCAAGAGTGCCTCTAGGAGAACGTCCAGCCCTTCGAGATGAAATATTAGGTCTCGTGCAAGAGGTATATGGACCTCTAAACCGAGGAGTGCAAACCCAAATTTATAGAAAGCCCTATCCAGAATGGATAGATAGGCAGTTCGAAGTCCCTAGGGGGTTCAAAATCCTAGATTTTACTTTATTCCATGGGGATGGAAAACAATCAACAACTGAGCACATTGCCAGATTTACGGCTCAATGTAAAGAATTAGGCAATAATGGGTTTGTTAAGTTGAAATTGTTTTCTAATTCTTTGACAGGAACAGCTTTCGAATGGTACTCTAATTTAACACCAGAGTCAGTTCCAAATTGGCAAAGGATGGAAGAATTATTCCATGCACAGTTTTATCAAACTGAACCTGAAGTCACTATGGCTGATTTAGCAAGGTTAAGCAAAAGCCTGATGAAAAGGCTGCTCACTTTATTGCTAGGTTTAAAAAGGCTAGGAACAAGTGTAAACTTCAACTACCAGAAGTTGAATTTGTGAGAATAGCACAAGATGGTTTGAGTAGAGAACTTAGGAAGAAGTTCGATTCTACAGAGTTTAGAGATTTGGTTGACTTAACTTACAAAGCTTCTAGATATGAATCTTTGTTAGAAGAAGATGTCGACAGGAACAACTCTTCTTATTCAACCTATTATAAAGACTCTACTTATGAAATTGATGCTGCTGAAATTGTTGAGCATGATCCTTGTGTGTGTGAATGTTTAGTTCGAAAGGATTCTTCTATAGCACCAAGGACTAATAAGAAAGCAGTTAGCAAAGTATATTCATTTGATATTTCTAAAGCAGATGAAATTTTTGATTACCTTTTGAAGAAAAAGTTTATCAAACTTCCTGAAAATGTTAAACTTCCAACTTTGGAAGAAACAAAAGGGAAGAACTATTGCAAATGGCATGCTTCTTGGACTCATTCAACTAAGAATTGTAATGTTTTTCGTGACAGGGTTCAGGAGCAAATTAAGAAAGGAAGGATTATGTTTCCAGAAAAGACCATAGGAATAGACACAGATCCATTTCCAAAGATTGAAGAAGTAACTGCTAATACCAATGTGCCAACTTCTTTGGCTAAAACAGTTCAAGAGGTATGGCAAAACAGACGAGTTCATGTTGGGATGAATTCTATTCAGTTTGGAAGAGGAAAGCCAAAAGTTGGCCAACTTCGAGGTAATGATGGAAAGACTCACCGGCAAGATTATGCCACGGGAAGTTCTTCTAAAAAGGGTTTTAAGCAATCTCATCTTCTCATGCTTGAAGCGTCCTTTCTGGAATGCTTATGTATGGAATGCAGGGCTAATTATTTGATTTTCAAAGATTTGGATCGACAGGGGGTTGATTTCTTTCCAAAAAGGATGGAAAGGAAGGCTCTGGATCAGAATAATGAAAGAAAACCTTGGATAAACCCAAGTCTTGGAAGAAATGAGAAGCCTTGGCCAGTATCAAAGAGAAATGTACCTTCAAGTCCAGTTCCACCAGCTTCGAAGAGGGATTACCCTCCTTTGAAGAAGGTTAACACTGGAAAGGCCTTGATGGACCAGGAAACTGAAGGAGAAGGAGATCAATTCACCTTGGTAAAAGGAGTTCCTGATTGGTTTTTAAAGAAGGTTAAGCCAAAACTCTTCCAGGGGTGTAAAACCCCTTCTAAAGTTGGAAACAAGATGGTTAAACCTCCAAACACTCCTGCTGGTCAATGGGTGGTGGTTAGAGATCCAAAGACTAAAACACCTCAAATGATCCCTATGTTGACAAGAACTCAGAAGAGGAAGTTGCAAAGGAGGTATACTAGTTTCCAAATGGAAGAATATGCCACCAAGGATAATCATAATGGAGGTGATAAGTTTAACCCAAGGTTTAACAGGCTTCGAAGAGAGGATTCTGAAGAATCTCTTCAAAGAGGGTTTACTCGATCAGAAAGGGAAACACTGGAAAGTTTGGCTGCAAGGATGGACACTGAGGTGCCTCGAAATAGTCCAGCTTCTCCAAATTCTTTGGCAAGCTATCAGTCTGGTTTATTAGAGGCCATGATAGTGGAACAGGAAGAAGGTGGAGGAATGAATTCATCTCCTATTGAAACATTGTCCCCCATGGAAACTTCTGCAGTGGAGTTTCCTGAGAAGATGGACGCAATAGAGGATGAATCAAAATTACCAGTACAAGAAAAAAGAACCATTCAGTTTGGGACTCTTCCTGAAGTTCAAATTAACATGGTTTCTCCTTCATTTGATTTTGGACCCTTTGGACCAGATTGCTCACCTGTTCGAAGGACATTACAACCAACAGTTGCTCCTATGGAAGTCATTGATGTATCAAGTGATGAAGAGTATAACCTTACGTATGATAATGGTTGGAGTGAAGGTTGGGGAGCCCTGGTTTCCAAGATTCAAAAGGAAGAAGAAGAGGAAGAGCTTGTGATTATAGCTAATGCTATGGAGGAGCCAGAAGTGACTTCTAAAGAAAGGGCAATTTTTGTCCCAGATACAGAAACAAATTCTGAGTATCCTTTGATCGTGGATTTGAATTGTGCTGATCTTTCTTATCCTTTCAAATCGCCTTCGAATGATATGAGGCACCATTTGAAACCATTATACATATCTGCATTGTTTGATGGGATTTTGCTAAACAGAGTTTTGGTTGATAATGGTGCAGCAGTGAACATTTTACCTTCCAGGACTTTGAAGAAGTTGGGAAAAGAAAAGGTTCGATTGATCCCAACAAGCACATCCATTGCTGGGTTTACTGGTGAAAGTAAAAACCCCAAAGGAATTGTTTCTATACGCCTGAAAGTTGGCCAAGTGGAAACTGATACAGCATTTTTTGTGGTGGATACTTTTACAAGTAAGTATAATGCTTTACTTGGTAGGGATTGGATTCATGTCAATGGCTGTATTCCATCTTCGATGCATCAAGCCCTGATGATTGTGAAGTATGAAAATGGGAAAGAAGTGGGGGTCGAAGAGGTGAAGGCAGATCCACATCCCTTCAGTACTTTCAGCAAATTGTGCCGAGGCTGAAATGTATAAACCTGAGATCATTCCTCTAAGTGAAATTGCACAACCTGCCACCCCTCCAGCCAGTGTGTTGGAAATTGGAGAATTGACAGAGTTAAAGTCTAAGCTTAAACAAGCAGTTGATTATGAATCAGACAACCCACCAGATGAGGCTGCTTGGATGTGAGTCCAAGACAGAGTTCGAAGAGGCCAACTCCTTGGCCTTAGTTAAATTCATGGCTCTAGAAGTAGAGCAAAAGTTACAAGAAACAAATGATTGGGAGGAATTATTGAAGCCAACCGGATTCGAAGAAGCTTTTTTATGCTATGTCGATTCCCAAGATCCTTTAGAAGAAGTGGAATTGGGAGATGGAATTGTTCCGAACACTGTACAGATCAACAGAGAGCTTGATACTGCTTCGAAGGTCAAATTGATCACAGTGCTCAAAGAGAACAAGGAATGCTTTGCTTGGAGTTATAAAGAATTAACAGGTTTGAGCAGAGATTTGGTTGAACATAAGTTGCCTATTAAATCTAATTGCAAACCTTTCAAACAACTTCCAAGAAAAATGTCTCCTGAAACCATTTTATTGGTAAAAAAGGATATTCAAAACCTTTTAAATGCAGGTTTTATCAGAACAGCAAGATACGTAGAATGGTTATCCAACATTGTTCCTGTTATCAAGAAAAATGGGAAAATTAGGGTGTGCATTGACTTTAGAAATTTGAATACTGCAACCCCTAAAGATGAATACCCAATGCCTATAGTAGACATGTTGGTGGACAGTTCTGCAGGCCACAAAATTATGTCTATTATGGATGGTCATTCAGGGTATAATTAAATTTGTATAGCCAAAGAAGATGTTCATAAAACTGCATTTAGAGCCCCTGGTAATCTTGGGACCTTTGAGTGGGTCAAAATGCCTTTTGGGCTGAAAAATGCTGGTGCAACTTATCAAAGGGCTATGAACACGATCTTCCATGAAATAGTTGGGGGGTTTTTAGAATGCTACATAGATGACATTATCGTCAAATCAGAATCTATTGATGATCATGTAGAGCATTTGAAGATAGCCTTTTCAAAGATGAAGCATTATCAACTGAAGTTGAATCCTGCTAAATGTGCTTTTGGAGTAATGGCAGGAAACTTTCTAGGGTATTTAGTCCATAGCAAAGGTATTCAAGTTGATAAAAACAAAGCTAAAGCTATCATAGAAGCTAAACCTCCTTCAAACAAGAAAGAACTTCAAAAATTTCTTGGTCAATTGAATTTTCTTCGAAGGTTTATATCTAACACTGCAGGGAAAACTAAAGTATTTTCTTCTTTGTTGAAATTGAAGGATGGAGAGGACTTCGAATGGACAAAAGAGCATGATGATGCTTTCAAGGCCATCAAGGAGTACTTGATCAATCCACCAGTTCTTGTTCCACCTAAAAAGGGAGAGCCTGTTAAATTATATTTGGCAGCAAACCATGACTCAATTGGAGTTTTATTGGCTCGAAGAGATAGATGAAGAAAGGGTTAAAGCTCTGAATCAAATTCTGTTGCAAAAGTCAAGAGTGGCTAGAAGTTACAACAAAAAAGTGGCTGTTCGAAGCTTTGATATAGGTGATTTAGTATGGAAAGTGATATTGCCTATCAAAGAAAGAAAGCAAGGACTTGGAAAATGGGCCCCAAATTGGGAAGGGCCTTTCCAAATTCATAGGGTTCTTAAAAGAGGGGCATATCATTTGAAAGACTTAAATGGTTATGTTCATAGAAGAAAGATTAATGGAAGGTATCTAAAGGCTTATTTCCCAACTATTTGGGAGTCCTTTAGTAGAAGATAAAGCTAAGTGTGATTTGTCTTCTGTTTTGCTTGTGCTGTTCAGGATAAATCATAAGGAACAAGCAAAGATTATGGTTCGAGCTCAAATTCAAATCAGTAATATCAACATTCCAAGCAGTCATAAAGTAATGCAATTGAGAGAAAACAAGTATTTCATGCATTACTTAGAAACTGTACAATGGTATCTTTTAAGTCACTCCATACATGAGCACCTCTGGTGCAAACAAAGTCGTAAATTTCTTTTTGATCAGAGGTTTGCTGCAGTTGACTTTTAAGATCTTTAATAGTTACAACTGATTGAGAAGCTTTGTTCATAGAGGCTTGCATGTTGGAGGTAGTCTGATCAATTTTTCTTCTAACTTGAAGCAAGGCTTCTTCCAGTCGAGTTTCTTCTTCTCTCAGATGATGAAGCTCGATAGCATCTTGATCATAAGAGGAAATTACACTTCGAGCCTCATCATCTGCACCAGATAATGCTGCCTTCAAGCTCTCTCTTAATAAATGCTTCTCTTGAACTTCATGAAGTTGATGAGCTTTCATTTGAAATTCAGAAGCTCTATTCAGGAGTTGTTTATGCAGCTCCTGAGAAGCAGGTTTCAATACCCATGCAGCTTGACAGCATATATTCAAATGCACCTTTAAGTCTCCCTCAGCCAGGTTTTCAAAATTCAGCTCTGAGAGTTGTTGGAGGATTTCCTTCAGTTCTTGAATCTCTTCTGGAGTAAAGGTAGGTTTAACCGACTCAGGAAAAGATGAGCTGTATTGAACCTTGAGTTGGTTGATAGGAGATTCAGAAGAGGGAATTGGAGCCCTGGGATTGGTGATTCTTTGACAGAAATCACTCACTTTTAGTTTGAGCCGCTCCAATGAAGAAAGGTCACCAACTAGGGTACTAGTAGAAGCACCAATTTCCTGCTAAGAAAAATGTACAAATGTACTTAGGCCCAATCCTTTGAGAAAAGTATGATGGCCATAAGCTTTAATAGCAATAATTTACAAATACCTCAATTCTTGGAGTAATAATGCTTGGGACTGGATTAAGACCTGCTCCCTCAACCACCATTTCAGGATGATCAATGGTTTTGACAGTTGAGATGCTTGGTGTAATCTCAGGAAATAAGCTCCTGTCATCTTTTGGAATTGAGATATCAGCTTCAAATTGAACTAGGTATATCAGCCTCAGAGGATTTGTCAAAGCCAATGTTCAGAGGTTCTTCAGAAGTGGCCTGTTTAGTCATAGCTACGGGTGAATCAGAAATATGTTGTTCAAATACAGCTTCAGATTCAGAAGTTGGCTCTTGCAAGGGGTCCTTGGTCGTCGAAGTAGGAAATTCTGCAGCAAAGCCTATATGAGTTGGTATTGATGTTTTAATACTCTCTGAAACCAAGGCTTGTGCAATGACATGTCTTATGGGAGCACTTAAATCTTGTAATCTACCTCCTAAGGGGATGACAGGAGTGCTAACTTCAGTTGTCTTAGTGGATGAATTGAACTTTAATTGAAGCTCTGCAGTTTGAAGATCAGGTGTTGGTGCAGGTGTTTTAAAAATCTCAGCATGCTTGGATTTTGTTCTTCTTTCTGAAAAGAGATTAGTGCATAGAATTAAGAAATATGAAAGTAAATTCAAAAGGCCTGATGAAATTAAAGTCACAACAGCTTACCCTTCACAAATTGGCCTATAGTAATATCTTCTGTTTCTGCTTCTTCCTCTGGATCTTCAATTAATATTTTCCTTCTTTGCTTCGAAGCCTTATAAACTTTAGCAAATTTGGCCTCTGCTTGGCTAAGTTTCTTTTCTGGTGCTATAGTTTCCTTTTTCCTCTTGGCTTCTAAAAAGACAAGGAAAATAATTATCAGTAAGAGCCAAAGGTAAACAGAATTAGAAGAAAGAGAAGAGATATTTGACTCCGAACCTGGAGAAGCAGAAGTTTGGGCGGGTTCTCTTTCTTTTCTTACCCTTTTCTTGGGAGTTGACTCTGAAAAATAAGTCATAAGTAAAGAACAGAAGAGAATTGAAGTGGCACAAGCAATAAGAAGCTCACCTGATGGAGAAAGAGGAGGGGTTCTTTGTTGTTGAGATCTAGTCACAATCTGTGGTATTGATCGAAGTGGTTGGACATTTAAAGCAACAGGTACCAAAGCAGAAGATTGTATGTCTGGTGTTGTTTCTCTTTGGTCTTGTTGGGATTTGCTTCTTCTTTCAACACCAAACCCATCGTCTGATACAGAAAGTGAACTAAAGAGTGCTTCACCTTCATGTATAGCAGGACATCCAATATGGTTTGCAAAACTTTGTGCTGAAGGGGTTTGATTATATAGATCAATAAGGTTATGCCACCAACGGGAAAAGTTAGTGAAAATTGGACTGTCCATTGAAAAATGGGAGGGCTTGAAGACAGCTCTAGATTTTCTGTACTCCACGTTTAGACGTGAAAGTACATTCTTATCAACTTTCCTTCTGACATAGAGGGGAACATTAACTTCTCCGGGATAAGGACATGGAATGGCTTGTACCATACCAAACAGTCTGGCAAACTGAGCAGGACAATAAGTCTCGCAGTGAGTCTGTTTGCAGCCACCAACAATCCCACCTATGAAAAGCTCTCTGGAAAGTAGAATACTTCCCCAAGCAGCAGCAAAAGTATTGGCGCCCCTATTTTCCATCATATCTTTTATCCAAGAGTCCAATACTCCAATCAGTGAAAGGTCGAAATTCTGTTTCTTCCTTATCTTCCCTCATGTTGAGAAAATACTGCAGGTATCCAACCAGTGTGAGGGGCTTAGAAGCTAAAACTCTGAACCTGTCTCCATAAACATTAACAGGTTCTGAAATGGCAACTGCAAAGACAGGGAAATATGCCAAAAGCCATAGTTGCAAAAACCAAAGAGGGCCTCCTATATTGAAATTGAGTGGTTTTAATTGGCTATCAGATCCTATCTTAGTAGACATAGCTCAAGAAGTATGACGCCAGATCGAATCTCTCACCCTTAGAAAGGCGATACGCCAAAGGAGCAAATTCATGCATAATCTTCTTACCACCATGGCAGAATATCATTTTGCACAAGGTATATAGCAGATATGCAAAAAATTCTCTGTCAGCCACTGGTTCATCAAACTTGGCTTCGTAATGGAGAAAATTCCCATATGATGCATATGAGCCAGAAGTTTTCATGATCTTCAACAATGGGATATTAACGGAGTCAGAAATGTCAAACATTGGACCAAATGGAGGAAGTCCAGTAAGAAATGACACATCTAAAACTGTGGGACCCATCATTCCACAGTTGAAACGGAAATAATTGAATGATGCATCCCAAAAAGCTAGGGCAGCATGTATAAGAGTAGGGTTCTGTTGGATACCATATCGAAGTAGTGAAATGATGTGACAAAGCCCAGTTTGCTCTAACTCCGTTTTCTTATGCTTCATCATGTGCTCAGTCCATTCACCCCAATCCTTGTCTTGAACTAGCCAGCACGCAAAATTCTTAGTGGGCCATTCTACAAAATTCAGTTCTTGATCTTTTATAAGTTTACCTTCTCCTAAGATGGGATAGCATGAGGTAAATTTGAGGGGAAGATCGAAGAATGCGGGCCCAAGAATGTGGGTATCAACTCTATCGGGATTCG
Source organism: Vaccinium darrowii (assembly GCA_020921065.1). Lineage (NCBI taxonomy): Eukaryota > Viridiplantae > Streptophyta > Magnoliopsida > Ericales > Ericaceae > Vaccinium > Vaccinium darrowii. The sequence continues at coordinate 9,395,241 of CM037156.1, forward strand.
TAATAAAGATTTGTTTATGCAAATCACCCTTTGGGTTTGACGTTTCTTCTTTAACGTATCTTCTGAGAATGAGAGAAGAGGTGCCTGTTATTGTGTCGCCTCCAGAAGCCATGTCTGTAGGAGGATTGGAAGTCTAGGAGGGAAAGCAAAGTTGTTTGAAGGTTTGAACGTGTAATGGGAGCGGTTCAAGCCCTAGATTTATACTTTGTGATGAAGCGGTGTATCAGTTCGGGTCAAGTATTCTATTTAAGGCAATTGGGCTTATATTATTTTAGGCCCAAGTTTAAATTTTAACCCATAAAAGATATCTCTTTTGATTTTTTAAATCATTAGAGTTTTTTCTAAACCATTTCTTATTGGTTTAATATCTTCACGTTATGATTTTCAATAGTTCGAACTGGTTTAAAGTACCTACAAATGCTTCGAAAAGCATTGAAGAGTGCAAGATAAACCATAAAAGAACTGAAATTGCATTAACATAAAAGAAGTTACATGCTACAAAGGGAAATCCTATTACAATCGAAGATAATTAAAACGTCTACTTTGATGGAGCAGCGGTTGGAGTAGGAATGATTTGGAGGTAATGGGGAAAGCTCCAAGTTACTAAGGCATGAAATTTTACCCAAGTAAAATAAAAAAATTCTTTCTCCTTCATCCCTGACCTCAGCTTCTCTATCTAGCTTGAGTTTCTTCTCAATCAGAGGCCTAATCTTCAGAACCAGAGCTTTGGACTTGATTTCGAGCCTGGTCAACTTTAGAGCATTTCTCTTTGCACAGCTTTTGAACTTCTTTCGAAGTCTGTTGGAGATCCCAGATGGAATTTCGAAAGGCTTTCCTTTCAGATTTTCTATCTTATTATGAAGCTTGACAACCTGATCATGTGCTATCTCATAGTCATGGAGGTCTTGGCTGAAGACATGAGCAGCACTGTTGTTTTTCATCCACATTCGAAGGAGGGGAAACTGGCTTAGAAAGGAATGAAGAAAGGAGCCAGTTAATGTAGAAACGGAGCATTGAATGGTTTCACAAGCCCATAAGAAATTTTTGCAAGGGATGTCTTCTTCAAGAATCCCTATATCCAAAAATGCAAAAGCAGCCAGTAATTCTTTGGCTCTAACGGAATCAGATTGTGGGTAAAGTGAATAAGAGTAATCAGCTTGAAAAATGGTTGGATCGAAGTTGATACTCTTTAATTCCTGAAACCAATCTGGATTTTCAGGAAGGGTTCGAAGGGAAAGGTTAGAAGGATCAACAAATTTTCCCTCAAAATGAGGCCTTCGAACCTCATTTAACCAATAAATATATTGGCTTTTGGCTTTCTGTTTGAGTTCACCATAGCCAGCGAAGCCAGATTTTTCATCTTCACATACTTTGAAGAATGTAGGAGTAAGGCAAGTGGCAATGAGACTGTCGAGTACCATTATATTAGGGTCACGCCTAATAAGAGGAGATAAGTATCTGCTCATAGCCAATGAGTGGTACTTACTCCAACCCTTGTAACCAGCAGGGTCATCCATTTTTACCACCACTATCTCAGATGGTAAACCCCACAGAAAGGGTTTGAAAGAAGGAGAAGTGGGGGGGTTCCATGGATCAGTAGGTTCAGAATCCTCTACTTGAACTAAAACAAAAGAACGATCCCTTCGAATTTCACCAATAATTGGTGTAATAGCATTTCTAGTAGTGGGAGGGATTGGGTCTTGAATAACCAAGCGTTCGAAGGCATTTTGGGTGTCAGAAACGTTGGCCATAGTTAAGTTTAGCTTAAGGAGATAAAAGCAAGATTAGAGTGAAAAATTGGTGATCCATTTTTTCCAGTGGTCGAGTGCTTTTATAAACTTAAAATCTGAATTTGAAACGATTCAAATTTTGTAAGCAAGAAACGTGGGTGTTAACTGCCCATTTTTCCATAAACTTCTCACAGAGACCGTAAGAATCGATTACAATCACATCATTGGAAGTAGTGTGAACTGCCAATAACTTCTGCTTTGGAAGTTTACAAGAATTCGAAGCGGCAAGAGGCACATTAACACTTATTCAAATTCCTTGAACAAAGATGTTAATGTGGGGGGTATGTTTACATATAAAATTAACAAATCCAATAATTAAGTGACACGTAATTGAAAATGCCAAACGTTGGCAATTACCTGTTGACAAAGACACACTGGATTAAAGGAATACAAATGATTAAATACGATGTCGTATCATGGTCAAAAATGAAAAGCGGTTATTGGCAGTTACAAGCCATTACTGACGTAAAAGGTGGTGTCGAAGCCATGATATTAACTGCTAAACGTGTAAACTCCACGTGCGAACTTGGGAAACAAGGCAAATTGGCAGTTATAACACGTGGAATACTCATCGAATGGTAGTTATTTAAATTATTGTTTAATCATTTGAGTTTGTTCAAACAACTGCACAGATTCAAAATCAGAGCTTCTGGAGGAAGAATTAGAAGGATTCAAATTCAAACGTGGAGAAGGAAACAACTGCCAACATGAAAAGTGGAAGTTAGAATTCGAAGCAAGCCAATGTTCAAATTCATTGAGCGGGAAGTTCAAATTGCAAGCAACGTCTATAAATAGAAGAAATTAAAGAGTGAAAACCCCCGGACAAATCTTCAACAAACAGCTATCAAAAAACTGATGCTTGGTTTGTTCATTGGCAAAGTAGTTTAGGAATTCAAACTCAGTTCGAAGTAGTTTTAGGATCTCGAACTCAGTTCGAAGTAGTTTAGGAAGTAGGTTAGGAAGTAGTTTAGGATTAATCTCGATTGTTCCTGTAACAATCACTAGTTTGAAGTTCTTGTATCTGAAGTTGGAGACAATTTCGAAGTAAGTTTACCTTTGATTCATTGATCGAAGTATCTTGTTTCTTTTTGTTCTTCGATTTCCTAAGTTTGTTGGTTTCATTTCTTCGCTTGTTGAAAAAATCCTCTTAATTGAGGTAATTGAACCAATAAAACACAATCGCCTGATTAGATTTGGTTTTTCCAAAGTTAATCTGAGGGAGGAGATTGAAGCTCTCTCTGGCACGCTCGCACATAATCATTTTCCATTGCAAAGAAGTAAAAGAACCAAACACCCGCAGGCTGAGGTGGTGGGGCCCACCTGCCTGTGTGGCACTGCCGTGTAGGACGGTGTGGCTGAATGTGAGACTTTTGGTGTGTATATAGACTTATTATTGTCAGTTCTATAACACAAAGTTGCACTTGGTTGTTTGCTTAGCCTCTCTCCCGACCTACTCAACTCTTCTTGACTTGTGTCTTCGCAAGTGTAGAAAAATCACAAAATATACTGAATACCCACAAGTCAAACAAATCAAAATCACCATTCTTTTTTTTTTTTTTTTTTCCTTCTTCTGTGAAATTAGCATAATCTCATTTCACATAACCCACAAATTCAGACAATCAAGATTAAAGAAAATAAAGAGAAGCATAAAAGATACTCCTCGAATAAAAAGAATCCCAGGAATGTAATTGATTAGCTATGCCAAAGGAGACACAACCGAAAGTCAGAAACATCATTCTGTGCCAATAACAACTCGGTGAAAGGTAGGGAGAGAAGTTACAAAAGAAATTTAATGTTCATGATGATAATTTAGGGGAAGTGAGATTTGTGCGTGTGTGGTGATCCTGAATGTGAGTGAAGATATATAGAGATGTTTGGAGGAAGTGATTTTTCGGTTTTGGTTGCAAAAATAGCCATGATTATAGCACGTACGAGAAAGTAGTTTATGTAGCAGGTATATATTTCCTCTTCTCAGAAATTCACAACGTAGTGTGGCCACTACGTTGTGCGAAGTAGAATACACATACCTGTTACAAAATATCCCTCCTAAAATTACAATTCGAAAAGCACAAATTTTGGCTAGAAGACAACCATTAATGTAAGATTTTGCGAACATTATCCTCCTCTCCTTATTTATTTTTTAATACTATATTTCTAATTAATATATACAATATATATAAATGTAGATACTCTCACTCCAAACTCTCGATTCTAAGTTCTTAGAAGTTTGAATTTTTTTTTTTTTTAAAATTGAAAGATCGAAGGGGTTGCAATTAGAGAGAATGTAGAGGCCCGTAAATTTAAATTTCATTTCTCTTTTTATGTTAAATGCAAAATGTGTAATTAAACTTGGGTGGCATATTTTTTCATGGGTTTGTGTGGATATGTGTGTATCATGGTATACTGGAAGTTCAGTGGATGGTTGGGAGTTGTGTTTTGTTACTGTAAGATGGTTTGGGGGTGTTAGGATTGTGTTACTGTAAGTTCAGTGGATGGTTGCACTCGGAGGTCGACTCGGGGAAAAAGAAAATTTTGACTTTGGCTGAACCGTGCTTGCGACCTAACTTTGTTGTATATAGCGTCGCCCCAAGCGCAGGGCTAGGTCGGTTGCAGCATAATAACTCGGAAGTCCGAGGTCGAATCCACAGGGAAGGGTCGGAGCTAGTGAAAGGTTTACTTTACGGTAGGGGTTTCGGCGTTAGGACGGCCAACCTTTTGGTTTGGTTTGTTTGTGGGATTTTCTCTCTCTACCTCTAATGCGATTGAAAATGAAGTTTTAAACTATAAATTAAAGGCAGCAAGGTCTAGAGATTCTTACCACCCATGACTAAGGAAATTCAATGGCTCTCGGCTATAACTCAAGCGAGAGACAAAGTCACTTGCTCTCACTCGGAAGATTTAACAATGAAAATCATTTTGACTCTAGAAAATGGGTTTAACAATGTGATAAGTTTTTTGAGGCATTTTTACAAACACTTGAAGTGACATAGCTCTAAGCATCATGTGTGGCAAGTAGTCAAGCCCTTACCTACACAAGATCAAAAATGTTAACAACTCCTAGTTTTGGTACATAAAATTGAATTTACCCAATGAAAACCAATCTTTATCACATGAATGAGGTTTGTAAATGGAAATAATCTCTCTTAGACATTTTGTCGAACACCCAAAGTGACATAGCTCAAAGCATTGTGTGTGCAAAATGATTTGTCTACACCCAATCAAAAAGGTTAACAACAATAAGTTTAGACCGAAAATATGAGTTATACATCCATTCACAAACCCACAATAAGCATAAAAATGTGAGAAGCCATTAAAATACCGAAGTCATGGAGCGATATTCACCCCATGACCAAGCCTAAACTACTACTGAAACATGCTTAAAGTACACAACAAGGAGAAAAATGTGATTAAGGAAAACATGACGAAAATGGAAATAAACACAAGATTAAAATAGATTAAGATGAGTACTACAACATTAATGAAGAACAATTACCTTGAAACTAAGTAGTAAAGCTCCAAATCTAGAGAGAAAAGGGAAAATGAGAGATAACCCTAAAAATCTAAGGTTGAGAGCCTTTTATAGGTCCCAAAAGTCGTGCCAAAGTATTACCAAAATGCCCCTGAATGTTGTCTAATCGGGCACAAAAAGTGCAGAAAAGTGCAGTGGCTACAGGTAGCAATATGGGTACTGCTACTGGTAGCTACCTAAAATCTGGGTTTCTGCTCGTTGGATACTGGTAGTTGTATCTGCATTGCTACTAGTAGCAACTGGGCATTTTCTTTTCTTTTTTCGCTTGATTTTTTCTCTGTCCTTTGGCTTCCTGAATCTCATTCAATGCTTCATTCCTTGACCCCCGAGACTCAGTGGCGGAGTGCCACGTGACCTTGGGTACTTGAGTACCTCTTTGACTATCCATGGCGTTGAAACATGCCTTATTTTCGAGTTTCTCCTGATACTATCAAAATACACCCACGCACAACATCAATCGTATAAAAGCCATATATGCATGCGTGTGTGGCAAAAATGAGAGAGATAAGTCCCTTTATTTACACTATTGGTGACTTATCAAATCGATTCAAGCTTTTCCCTTGAACCGATACCTTAAGTCAATAGCATCTTGAATCTGTTCTAAGAAAAAATCTGAACCGGTACCCATTAATAGATTTCAAAAAAATTATTATCACAAACAAGTCCTTTATAAATAGACCCCTTTACTCAATTTCATCCCCAAACCACGAAATAAACTCTAAATTAGTCTCTCTCATCTCTCTTCAAACCTCACTCAAATACTTGGATTTTCACCTAAATCTCCACAAAATCTTCAAGATCTAAACAGTCTAAACATCAAAATGACTTGGATTTCAGGTTTCTCACTTAAGTAGGTTTAGACCTAGTAGCGAGACCTTGGATGGAGGTCGCTATTGATGGATTCTAGCTCAACCACTTGGGTTTGCTTAGGGTTTTGCTCAAAACCCATTTGGGAGGGATTTCTCTCTTTCTATACCTCTTTTTTTTTTTTTTTTTTGGGTAAATAAGCTTGAAATTAAAAGAGGCTAAGCGAATGTACAGCCTACAAGGGGCATACCCCAGGGAGGACAAGGAAAAGAAGAAGGAAAAGAAAATTGTGTGAAATAAAAGGGATGGCCACAAGGGCTACATGAGGGTAAGTAGGGAAAATACAAGATACGCAAACATAAACTAATCAACTGATGCAGTGATAGTGAAGAAAGTGCATGGTCCCCGGCACAACCTGTCGGGGAGGGAAAATAGGAAACCAACACATCCCGTTGGAATAGGCCTTGGAGTAGCATGGCAAATGATACTTGATGACTGGATAGGACTTGGAGTAGCATGGCAAATGATACTTGATGCTTGGGGAGGGACTAGGGATACTTGATGCTTGAAGCTTGCTTATGGAACTTGATGCTTGGGGTGGGACTTGGGAAAGTGGTTTGGTGGAATTTGAGCAGCATAACGGCTGCTTTTTACAATCCTAGAGAATCAGATGTCTGCGCAGAGATTGGCAGCCCAAAATACAGAGTTTTAGACACTGGTAACAGGCTAGTCTAGTGTAGGGAGGAAATGCCCCCTCCCAGAAGGGACTAATACACGCTATGGGACAGCCCCCCAAAGCTAGGCAAGAAATTCCAACATTGTGGATGCTGATCAGACACACAGCAGTCCAGATGAAACCAAACAACTTAAGGTAAACTACCACACATGTCCACTGGATTTCAGGAAAATTGGGCAGCATCTCCTTTGAAACAGGTAAGTAACACAGCAGGTTCTCAACAAAAGCAATGACAAATGGGAGGTCTAATAATAGATAGTTAAACAGGAGTCTATAGCAACAGCTCTTGCTATAGATAACATGAAAGTTCAATTTGCAATTTGCAAGCAAGTAAAAATGCAGGCTGCAACAACCCTTGCAACCCACCAATAAGCATAATCCAGATGCAAGTAAGTAAACAAGAATCTATAGCAACAACCCTTGCCATAGATTAACATAAAGTACAAGTAGATTGTACGGTTACCTGGAGTATTAGCAAGCTCCTTCAATGGCAGCAGCAGCAAAACGGGTCCAGCAGTGGCAAAACATTCCATACTGCAGCAGCAAAACAGAGTTGCAGCAGCCCCAAAGGTGATACCATGATGCTCATCTATAGCAACAAAGTACAATATGCACTCCCTTTCAAGCCACATGGATGTCAGAGCTAACTTGCACCTCAAAGCTGACAATAAATTGTCCAGCCATGGGTCTGCCAAGTATCCAGCAGCAAACAATCTATCTGCTGCAGCAACAGTAATGTAGCAAGCCCCTGGATGTCTAAAACACATGATGTTCACTAGCACACAATAAAACATAAGTATGAGTGGGAAATTCAGATTATACAATCCCCCAAATCGCTAATAACCTTTGATATTGGGGTCCCTGGGGAAGGTTTTCCAAGGACAGCAATCTATACCTCACAGTTGCGTAGATTTTGTTCACAATAGTGGGAATTGTACATGTTACATTTTGAAATTTGCTAACATTTCTTTCAAACCATACTTGGTAAATTGTGGCAGTAAATGCAAGTTTGATGATTAAGGATTTAAGTGTTTTGCCTTTGACATCAAAGATGTGTTTAATCCAGTCGGCCCAGGGCCTGGGGGTCCAAGTTATATCTATGTGGGTGAGGATCTGAGACCATATTTGAGAAGTGAAAGCACAGTTGAAGAAAAGATGGTCATGAGACTCCACCCCAAGACAGAAGACACAACAGGAGATAGGAATGGTGCCAAATAACACCAATCTGTCTCCAGTATATAGCCTATTATGAATAGCAAGCCAAGCAATCATACTGCATTTGGGAATGTGACCGGAGAACCAGATGCACTTGCTCCAAGTCACCTTAGGGTATTGTGTTCTAAGCTCATTCCAGAGGGAAGAGATGGAGAACTCACCAGTCACATTAAGAGACCATTTATGGTGGTCCTCAAGGTCTTGGTTTGGATTAGGGAGGGAAGAGATAGTATCTCTAACCTCATTGAGCTCCAAAGTATGGGTGACAGGAACACACCAGTTGGTACCTCTAATAATGGAGGCCACCTTGGCCTCCTTCGTGAGGCCAGAATCATAGATAACCCTAGTACCAAATCTGGCGACAATGGGGCCTAATGGGTGCCAGTTATCATACCAGAGTGATGTGGCTCTACCATTACCAATGGCAACCTTTATGTGGGACTGAACAAGTGTTCTAAGATTGAGAAGCTTCCTCCAGACCCAAGATGGTGAACTGGGCATTTTAACTTCCCAAAAGCTCCTCCCCTTGAGCAAGTAAGACTTAACCCATTGACACCACATAGATTGTTCTCCACCAGAGATAAGGAACCAAATATGTTTTGCAATGGCAGCTTTGTTCCAAACAAAAATGGATTTGAATCCCATGCCCCCTTCTTGCTTAGGGCAACACAAGTGTTCCCAAGAGACTTTAGCCCCAGTCTTTTTAAGATCAGGACCAGACCATAGGAAGGCTCTAAGAATGGATTCAACATCTTTGATAGCCTTTTTAGGAAGAATAAAGAGTGATGTCCAATAAGTCTGCATCGAGAAAAGGACATTCTTAATAAGCTGGACCCTGCCAGCATATGTCAGATCCCTATTTGTCCATGACTTGGTTCTAGAGGTGATTCTGTCAATCATGGGTTTGCAATCAATGTATTTTAACTTGGTGGTAATCAGTGGGACCCCCAAGTATCTCACAGGCAAGGTGCCCTCTCTGAATCCTAACAATTGGAGAATTTCAGTTCTGGTAGAGTGTTGCACACCAGAAAAAAAGACATTACTTTTCCCAGGGCTAGGGGATAATCCAGATAAAGATTCAAATTCAGAAAGGGATTCATGGATATGCCTGACTGATTTGACATCACCTTTGCAGAAGAGCATAAGGTCATCTGCAAAACATAGATTGATAATTTTAGGCTTATTGCAACGCCAATGAAACTTAAAGTCAGGTTTATTGGATCTCTCTTTCAAAATACATGTGAGCACCTCCATGACAATTACAAAAAGATAGGATGACAATGGATCACCTTGTCTGAGGCCTCTTTCACCCTTAATGCAGCCAGTAGGTTCACCATTAATATTTAGTGTGTAATTAGCTGTGGTAACACAAGCTTTTAACCATGTGATCATTTTGGGGTGAAAGTTCATGCAATTGAGTGTATCCCATAGGAACTCCCACCGGACATTGTCATAGGCCTTCATAATGTCCACTTTCATGGTACATTTGGGAGAAGATGTGGACTTATGGTATCCGTGCATGATCTCCTGTGTGAGGAAGATATTGTCCGCAATACGCCTGCCCTTAACAAATCCTGATTGGACAGGATCAATAAGTTCAGGAAGGACACTCTGAAGTCTACTGGCTAGGATCTTGGCAATGCATTTATAGATCACATTACAGCAAGATATAGGTCTAAAATCACCCACCTTGGAAGGATTAGGGACTTTGGGTACAAGAGCCACAATGGTAGCATTAGCTTTACGCAATAATTTCCCAGACTTGAAGAAATTCTTGATAGCTGAGGTAACCTCCTGCCCAACTATATGCCAAGTCTTTTGAAAAAACTTAGCATTATAGCCATCCGGGCCAGGGGCTTTATGTGGATTAAGGCCCAAGAAAATATCCTTGATTTCCGCATTGGATACATCATGGACCATGTTACTTCTTTGGTCAGAAGTGAGTCTCTTAGTGATGAGTTGCCTGATCCTATCATACCCAGAATATGAAGTATTGTGTGGCTTCCCAAGCAAATTAGAATAGAAGTTAACAAATGTGTTCTTGATTTCCGCCAGATCATGAGTAGTTGAGCCATCATTAAGGACAAGACTGGTGATTTTACTCCTGTTCCGATTGTTATTGATTGATTTGAAGAAGAAAGAAGTGCATTGATCTCCAAGTTTGAGCCATTGTATCCTAGATTTTTGTCTAGCTAAGCTCTCTTCGACTCTAGAAAGAGAGAGAAATTGCTTATAGACCAACTTCTCCTCCTTCTGATTAGCAATGTTCGTGGGATCAATTCCAAGTTTGGCCTGGAGTGTGTCTAGCTGGAGCTTAGAGGCAGATACTCTCTCAGTGATGGCATTGAATTCTTTGTGGTTCAATGCCTTAAGATCAGCTTGTAACCTTTTAAGTTTCTCGGTAATGCTGAACATGGGGTTCCCGATAATTATCTGCCTCCAGACCCTTTGCACTGTGGGAAGGAAGGAGGGATGATCTGCCAGGAAATCAAAGAACTTGAAGGGTCTTTTGGGAGGCTTAGCAGGTGGGGTGACGTGTATGATAGCAGGTGACTGATCAGAGATCCCTGGTGTAGAAAAGAACGCAGATGAGGAGGTATGCGTCTTAATCCATGTGTCATTGACCAGAACTCTGTCAAGTTTAGAAGAGATGTGATTAGGAGGGTCTTGTCTATTAGTCCAGGTAAATAGGCACCCAGAGAATCTCAAGTCATCAACTTCACAAGAGAAGAGGCAATTGTTGAGATCATCCATGTGGGGAGGCCAATGAGTTAATCCACCTACTTTCTCCATGGGTTTTCGAATAGCATTAAAGTCACCAAGGATAACCCAAGGGTCACTGGTCTTTAATTTGGACAGTTCACTCCATAGAACAAGTCTCTCAGTATGATCATTGGCACCGTACACAAAGGTAGCCACAAAAATATACCCATCATGAATGGATTGCACCTCACAGTGGACAAGTTGACTTGTCGTGTGAAGAACCTTCATACTAAGTATGTTAGGGTCCCAACCGACTAGAATTCTCCCTATGGGGGCATGGGTAGAGTTATGTGCATACTTCCAATGGGGGCAAATGAATTTCATGATCCTAGTAATGTTAGGTTCTTTAATCTTATGTTCGATAAGTCCAATCAGAGCAAGATTATTATTTTTCAAAAAGAGTTGGGCAGCCTTTTGTTTGAGAGGATCATTTAAACCTCTCAAATTCCAAAAACCAAAATGCAATTGAGATTGTGAACTAAGCATAGGAAACTAGAGAAAAGCATAAAACATAATGGCACAAAATGTATTAAAATAAAGGATATTGCCCAAAAAGGATATAACCAAGCTCATTGACCCTTAGGAGGGTCAACTCTCCCAAACCTCCCCTTCATTTTGTTCTTGTTCTTCTTGGTGTTGCTTCCTGCAGATTGAGGGCAGGATGGGATAGGGGAATCTCCTGCATTATGTGGAAGAGTTGTTTGCTTGATGGTGAGGTTGTGCTCCTGAACTTCATTGGCCTTTGTGGGAGAGGGTGCATCTATTGTGATAACTTCATACTCCTCGATGGAGTCATCATCCTCACCAATGTTGGGTTGCTCCAATAGTGTTGATCCTTTATCTGCCTTCAACAAATCACTGGAGCTACTAGGATCAGCTGGATTGGATATTGTGTATCTCTTGGTGTTTAATGGTTGAGTTTGGCATAGGTGAAGTTGGAAAACCAAGAGGTACCGGTTCAAGGTTTTTCTTACAACCGGTACTACCTAGAGAATTTTGTCTTTTTACCTTTTTGATCGTGAGGTTCATGTGGTTGGGTTTTTACACGTGTCTAAAATGTATGTATGCATTGTGATGCGAGGAATTGGTGTGAATGAAGGGTTAAATGCTGAAGTGAAAAACTCATGTTTGTATCAATTAAATTGAAATTTAATAATGTAGACACCCCGATTTTAACCCGGGATACTTACCAAGCACTCCCGATGATGAGAAAGCCACCCCTGAATGCCCCAAGGTTGAGAAAAAGGCTTGAACTTGTCCCAAACCACCATGAATCAACCCAAACCATTTCCTAATAACCTAGACCAACTCGAATGACCAAAATACCCTTCAAAACACCAAGATAAACCAGAACCAACCACTGTGCTCAAAGGGGTTTGAGCGAGCGCTCAAGCCCTGTCCAGTTTGTCGGTGGCAGAGCATCTAATCATGAGATTCCAACTGAATGGCAGTCACCCAGCCGTTTTTCTATTGCTCGCATGCACCTGATAAACTTAGGGTGGGCCTATATTGTCTCATTAGGCCCTCCACTTCAAGATAACCCATTCCCCCCCCCCCCCCCCCCCAATTCACTCTATAAAAGCCATCCTTCTACATCATTTACAGAGGTTAGATGCTCTCCCATACTCTGAGCTATCACTCACACTCTCTCAAACTATATTTCCAGCAACCATCATTCCCTTTTATCCATTACTTGAAGCTTAATCCCCTTCCATCCATCAAACCCATTTGATCTTCAAAACCTCTCACTAGAATACACCATCATCCACTTAAAATCAGCTCAAGCCAACCCACACCCATCATAATCTGTCCTAAGTTATCCACATTGTGTCAACAAATCCACCTAACACTCGTCCATTCATCAAACCCCAAGTTCAAGCCTTAAATCAAAACTAAAAGGTAGAAATCCATGTGAAAGTTACGGGTTGGTACTCCTGAGGGAGACCAGTGGGTTCATGGAGGTCCTCTATACCTCTAATGGACTCACAAGGTCTCAAACACCCAAGAAAACAACTTTTGAAAACCCCAGCTTCAAACAGCTTGAGCGCTCAATGCTATGACTATGAGCGCTCAAAATATTTGAGCATTCTTCATATTTTGTGGTTTCTGATCATCTCTTATGTTGGTAACATTATTATTATGGCTATTCGTTGGTTCAAAAACTCTCAAGTCAGTTTATGTTGCCTTTGATCATTGATCAATGAACCCAAAAGCCATAAAAGTGATGTTCCATCATCATCAAACCATGGATGATCCTATTCCATGAAACAACAGTGTATTTCACTCCCTTTAACCATGATTAGAAAGTTTCAAGTTCATACCAACATCAAATCAGAAATCACAGAAACTCACAGTCCTGGGAGGGGGGCTTGAGCGCTCAATGCCAGAAGTATAAGCGCTCAAGCCTTGCTCAGTGTTGGAATTTGAATCTTGTTTACTTCAGTTCTGTGTTCTGTTTTCAGTGTGCGAAGTGTGTGTGTGTGTGTGTGTTGATGTTTGGCTAAACCAACCTGTTCATGAAGTGTGTGTATGTTGATGTTTGGTTAAGCCAACCTATTCTCTTCTCCCTCTCACTCTAATCATGCTTATGTGTGGTCCAATACTAACTCTCTACTCTTGTGGACACCTCAAGTTTATTTTATTCATGTTCGGTGAAGTTTCAATACATTATGTATCATCATATGTCATGTTGAACTGGTTTAAGGTCCAGATGAGGGCAGAATGCAGCAGAAACGCTCAAATCCAGGAGATGGCTTGAGCGCTCAAGGCATCCCTTTGAGCGCTCAAACCGTCTTCTGGTCCAATCAAAACTTTCTTTCAGTTCAGCTTGTTCTCAGCATTTTGAGTATTCTGCAAAGTTTTAAGACATTGAGTCTTCAGTCTGTGTATACTGTTGGCCTCATTTTGGTCCACGGACAAGTTTTAAACCCATGATTATGTGATTATGTCATTTTGTCTAATGAGTTAAATGTTGTTTTTGAGTAAACAATGGTGATTAAAACATGTTTTCATCAAATCAGAATCTTTAGGAACATCATAAGCATGTTTGGGTTGAGGAGGGTTTGAGCGCTCAATCTCAATCTCAATCTCTGAGCGCTCAGACCACCAACGACGAATCAGATTGGTTTAGTCCTGTGGTGGTTTGTGGTGTCATTTCTGATTACTTCGTTATCATTCTGTATATTCTAACATTGTTACTTGCTGTTTGATGTTCTTGTTTGTTCATACTTTCATATCATCACCATTCATGTAGATTCACGGGACACAAGCTTACACCATAGCTTACTGTTGTGTTTATCATCATTACGTGGTTCCCATCCCCCATTCTCATTACTTGTTCAAGGTTGAATTGCATACATTCATTACAATCCCACAAAAGCCAAGTAGAGAGACTGGTCTTCGAACCGGGCAAGGGGGTGCTGTAAAACCCTTCCCCTCTCGTAACTGAGCTCCCGAACCTAAGATAGTATGGTGATGACGGGCCAGTATTCCTTATCCATTGAATGAGGCACGAGTCAATCGAGTTCGGTTCTTCGGGGACAATCCGCTAAAACCCGGGTGGCGACTCCGAATCGATCGAGATCCTTCGGAGGGTCGTCCACAAATAACTAAACCAAAGAATGGGGGTAATAGGTCTACTAGTAGGTGAGACACTAACCCAATTGCTCGACAGGGGTTACGAGGACCCAAAAATGCTTGGCAAGGGATAACAAGGTCCCAAATGCTCGGATTACAAGTGTAACGACCCATAATTTGACTGAATTTTTGAAAATTAAATTGGGTTTTATGGGGTTGCATTTTTATGTCTATATGTGGTAAATTTGAAACACTTTATGAGTAGAGGGGTGTGGATTGTAATTATCTCTATACAAACATGTAAAAGAGAGAATATTATTTTCTCTTCCCACCCCCACCCCCTAACACTAGCCGAAACCCATCTGTCTGTCTGTTTGTCTCTCTCTCTCTCTCTCTCTCTCTCTCTCTCTCACACACACACACACACACACACACACACACACACACACTCTTAAACCCACCTCAAATCACTACCATATCTTTGTAGCTTGTCAAGTGCAAGCTAGTTCTTCACATGTTCAAGTCCAGAGAAGTTCGGGGTTGGTTTGATTTTGAGATCTAAACCTAAGGTTTGTTGGATTTGGGGGTTTTTCTCAAAACCCATCCATATAGGGACATAAAATCTTGGTTTGATTTCTTATCTTTGAGCTTAATTGAAATTCTATGAATTAGTGGCTTGATCTTTGAAATTAATTCTTTTCCTCATGAAATTAGTGGAAATATGTGATAATGTTTCATTTACAAAGTGTATTTAGGTTGATTGTACATGAAATTCTTATTTAAGACATTATCATTTCTAGTTTTCCCATTTGGACGGGTTCCCGACTGTCTGGATAGTTTTTCCAGATTATTCAGCTATGTTGTTTTTCGATCATGACACCCGTTTGGTCCTCTTGTGGTTCCCGATGGCATGGTCCCTTTGAGAAACGAGCATTTTGACTTTAAGAAAACTTATATCGATTAACTAAAACTAATTTGAGGTTTCATTGGCTTGTTTGTTAATGGTTTGGATATTTGTTGGACACAGTGCTTAGGAACACTCATTGGACACGACACAGATACATATGTTGACATTGGGTACTTCAAAATAAATTTGGGACAAGTGGAAAATGATTTAGATGTGTAAGGAAGTGTTTTATGGACACAATGGCTCGACTAAATGAGATTCCATACATGAAAAGGAACTTGTTGGACATATCCATAACTTGCTTTGTGGGATGTTAACGTAGCATAATCACATAATATTAGGTGGATATTTGTAAACACGTAGTGGCGTAGCACAATGAACATCTTCGACACAATCGACTGTTGGCAAAACTTGGTTTTTATCCATTTTTAATTAATTATTAAAGTGGGTCCCACACGTCCACGTGGCCGGACCCACTTACCGTTGTGTTCGTCTTAGTTAGGAGATTAAGATGGAACACTTGGTTGGATAGAAACAAGTTAAGGTGAATGAGAAATTGACCTTGAAAGTGCCAACATGAACATTTGTAGAAGGGGGAAAAATGTGTTGTCCCACATTGGTGAGGCACAACTAATTCATTAGGTATATGTATCCCAAGTTGGGCAATAAGGGTTGAACCTTTGGGTCATTACAACTTTTGTTGGGGGAGAAGGCATGAACAAAGTGGGCTTTGGTCCATATAACACACGCGCGCGCCGCCGCCACCAAACCGGGCCGAGCCGAGTTGGGTTGGGTCATTAGATAAGATGGGCTTAGGCCTAAGAGGTTCTTATCTTTTTACTGCAATTTTACACAAGGACTGGGTCTGGTCGAACCAGTCTGTATCAGTTAAATTTTATTTCCTCTCTTGCCGAAACAATGTGTCCAACCGAAATGTTTTTCCCTTTCCAGTGCGTCTATTCACGAACAGTCATCGGACATGATTGTTACCAACAAATTGCGTCCGGTCGGTTCCAAACAGCAGCACCTCTCCGTCCGTACGGGTGCCTATTTATCTATAAATAGGACCCTCCTCCTCTCATGCATTTCACGTTTTCACTCTGCATTCATTCAGCACTTACTGCATAAAATATTCTGAGAGTTCTGCGTGAGTTTCTGGTTCGCCTAATGATCAGATTGTAGTGTTGCTTCCGACCGATAAAAGTCGGGTATTCCTGGGAGGCAAACACCCAAGTTTCTCCATTAGCACCGTAGTGGAGGGCGAATTTGCCTTAAGGACAGGGTATTTTAATACTCGTCCTCGACTCGAATCGTCTCTCGCCAATTTCTGGTGTACTGAAATTGGCCCAGTACGTTCTTTGATTATTCTTAATTTTTATTTTTGTCTTTATTTTCAGTATATTTGAAACCGAGTTTCCAACAATCTTAAGGCAAATCCTTTTATTAAACTCGGTTTATAAACTGGAAAATTTTCGTTGGTTTCTCTTCTGGAAATCTTATCTCAGGTTAATTTAATTGCTTGCATTCTATTTTTGTTGACCATTGCAACTCTCCCTATTGTAGACATCCCGTTGCATGTTTCAACCAGTGGGCTTTAAAATTTTGTTTTCACCTATTCAATTCCTTCTCTGTTTGCAATTGACTTTTGTTTCCTTCTAAAATCAGTGGGTTTAGAACTTGGTTACCAAAAGCATATAGTGTTCATTTACTTTTTGCAATTTTTTTTCCATTTGTTTACATCCTGGTTATATTTGGACAGTAAGTGTACTTGGGGTTTCAAGGAATTTTAACATTTAGTCCATGTGAACTTGGATTTGCACTTACCTATAGAAATCTGTGATTAACTTTTGAGTAATTGTACTTAGTCCCTCGATCAGTGGGTTCGATAATTATTTTCCATAGATATTTCGGCATCAAACTGATTGGATTTTGACTGTGGTGTTAGTTTGTATATTTGCCTTTGTGTCTCTATAACACTTTTGCCAGCTTTCAGAGAGTTGTATTATTTCTTTTTGTCTAAAGATATTAAGCCTATTGGGTCCTACTAGAATTTTGTTTCATTAATAGATTTTCTATATATCGCAGCATCTTTTGAAACTTGGCTTTCCTTGTGTCAACTTTTGTAAGGACCCGTGTAAAAAAATACTTTTTGGAGAAGTTTCGATTTGGCCGATAAAAAGTCCCAGTAATTGTTCCTTGGATTTTTCTAATCACAATGGTATAATTGGAAGTTATTTTTGAGTAAAGCAAAGTCATCTTTCACCCATTTTCTTCGGAGAAAAATGTGCCATTTTTTGGTTTTGTACTAAAAGTGAGGGGATGAGATTTTGATGTAATTAAAATTTTAAAATTTTGGAAATGCCATTGTTTCCAAATGGGGGGTACTTCCTTATTTTCATAAATAAATTAAAGTAAAGAAAAGTCTTTACTTAAGTTTGGTTTATGAAAATAAGTATTGTGGTCACATATTATATACACAAGTGACATTTGGGTGTGAGGTGTAATTAGGGGGTTAAAATAGGTAGTGTGTGGGGGAAGTTTGCAAATAAGCAAAATATCTCACTCTCCCTCTCTCTCCCACCCGATCGGCCCCTCTCTCCTCTCTCTCCTCCATTGTTGCTCACTCCAAGCTCAAATCTTGCCCTCCTCATTCAACCACTTCAAGAACCAAGGCCATTTTCGTATTCTACGCACCGTGGGGAGCTCGGGTCACCTTGGATTATCACCAAGAGCTCCAAATTCGGGATTTGGGGGTTTCTACACTTAGGGTTTCATTCATCTTCCATTTCCAAGCAAAACCTTGAGGTAGGGGAACAATTTCTACTCTCTCTAGTTGTATGCTTGTGATTTATTGCATATATCTTGTTCTTGGCCTCAATTTCATTGGAATTCATGTTTTTCCCAATTGTGTGGGTTTTTCCCACTTTGATTCTTTGATCTATGAAATTGCTTGTTGTTTGGTGAAATTGGGAGTGAAATTGACCTCCCTCCATGTTTAATTGTTACCTAGCATCTCTAATTTGAACCTAAGTTATCTCATTTGTGATTGGGTTGAAATTCCATACCCTATCCCTTTTCAGGTACCCAGCTTTGATCGTGCATGGTTTGAAGTGCATGACTTGGATGATGAGCATACATATGTGGAGTTATTTTATTCATCTTCAATGCATTAACTTTTCTTTTGGGGAGATGATATTGTAACTCTAATTTTTTCTCTATCTTTTGACTATGGATTTGTAATAACTTATGGGATGTTATTTTGATTTCACCTTTGGGGCAAGGGTGCCCAAACTTTATTATTTGATTACACTTTTGGGGCAAGGGTGCCCAAACATTTGATAGCCATTGGACTAAGGATGTACTCTAATTTATGGAAATCTTTATCTTTTAACTTACTTATTGTTTGAGATTCTTTTATTTATGTTTTATAAAAATGAGGGCGTGACAACTTTTGATTTGCATATTAATTAGAAATTTGTGATTAATTTGCAAGTAGTATTTTTATTATTTCTGTTTGTGTACTGTTTTTCTTTTTATAAAAAAAAATAGTGTTATATTTGGTTTTCGGTTAAAGTTAAATTTGGTATTTATCTTTGTGTCTATCTTATGTTTGTGCAACAGAAATGACTACCGATACCTCAAAAGTTGGTGATGTTCCCCCCACTCCTCCTCCCGTTATCTCTACTGTAGTTGTTGCTCCAATTCCGACTCCGGCTGTGGTGCCATTGAGTCATGCTAAAAAACCAAAAAAGTTCACTAGAGTGGACTCTAAGAGGTGGCAAATGAAAATGTTGTTCTACCTTACGACTCTCCGGTTGGCGAAGTTTCTGTCCGAAGATGCCCCCATGTCACAGAGAACGAGACGGATGTTCAAGTGCGCATTGCTTTCGATGAATGGAAGAACTCTCTGACTTTCTCTGCCGCAACTACATACTCAACGGATTGAACAATGCGCTGTACAACGTGTATTGTACGGCTAAAACCGCCAAGGAACTCTGGCTTACCTTGGAGAAGAAGTATGTGGCTGAAGACGCTGGACTAAAGAAATTTGTTGTGGGGAGGTTCTTGGATTTCAAGATGGTCGACTCCAAGTCCGTTTTGGATCAGGTCCAAGAACTCCAATTTCTGCTTCATCAGATTCATACCGAAAGGATGATTTTGAGTGAATCATTCCAAGTGGCTGCCATCATTTGGAAATTACCACCCCTTTGGAAGGATTTCAAGAAGCAAATGAAGCATAAACGTAAGGAGATGACTTTAAAAGATCTGGTCACGCGTCTGAGAATGGAAGAGAGTACTCTGAATTTGAAGAAGAAGATTGTGAATTAGTTTGCAGCTAAGGCTAACATGGTTGAGCAAGAGGGCAAGGCTAGCAGATGAAAAAAGAACAACAAGAGGAAGAAACCGGGCAAAGGTATTAACCTCGGTCGGTGAGGTGGCATGAGAAAAAAGGCTAATGTGGACGCCCCTCCGAGGTATCGATTCAAAGTCGCCACCCGGGTTTTAGCGGATTGTCCCCGAGGAACCGAACTCGATTGACTCGTGCCTCATTCAATGGATAAGGATTACTGGCCCGTCATCACCATACTATCTTAGGTTCGGGAGCTCAGTTACGAGAGGGGAAGGGTTTTACGGCACCCCCCTCGCCCGGTTTGAAGACCGGTCTCTACTTGATCTTTGTGGGATTATACAAGAAATGTATGCAATTCAACTTTGAACAAGTACAGGAAATGGGGGTGGGAACCGTGTATCAATGCGAGCACGTCAATAGACTACGGTGTATGCATGTGCATTATGAATTACATGAATGATGGTGATAGTGGATGAACACGAACCATAAACAACAATAATCAACAGGAGAACAACATCAGTATACATTAAACAAATACTAGAAACTGGAAATGGCATGAACAATATACAAAACAAACTAAACCAATCTGATCCACTGATGGAGGTTCGAGCGCTCAAACCGAGGGTTTGAGCGCTCAGACCCCCTGCTCACTCACACATACTTATGATGCCTCTAATGATTCTGATTTTCATGAAAACATGTTTGATGCACTGTTGTTTACTCAAAAACAGTACTAGAATGATTGAACCAGAATTACATAGCCGTGTATGCACACTTATAATCCAAATGAGATGAATAACACAGAAGAAATGAAGATCCAGCATTAAAAGACAATATTCCAGAGTATTCAATGCTTAAAAACCAAGCTTGCTAGAGAATAACATTTGATGGACCAGGAGGCAGGTTGATCGCTCAAAGAGAGACTTTGAGCGTTCAAACTATCTACTGGGTTTGAGTGTGTCTGTGCCATTCTACTCTCATTTAGACCCTGAATAAGTTTAGAATGATGTATTATGATGCATCTGTGTTTGAAACTTCATGAACGTAGATAAAATAAACTTGAGGTGTCCATATGAGTGGGAAATGAGTATTGGGCCATGCATAAGCATGATTAGAGTGAGAGGGAGAGAGAGGATCAGGTTGGCTTAGCCAAACAACAACACACACACACACACTGTAATGAAAGCAGGATATGGAACTGAAATATACAAGAAACAAGTGTAAAACATAATAGGGTTCGAGCGCTCGAAGGCTATGGCTAGAGCGCTCAAGCCCCATTCTAACTCTTTAAGCTTTTGGGACTTTCAACCCATTTTCTGGTGTTTGTATGAACCTCAAGCTTCTGATCATTGTAAAAAAGAGTGAGATGGACTATTTGCTTCATGAAATAGGATCATCCATGACTTGATGATGATGAAACATCACTTTTATGGCTTTTGGGGTTCATTGATCAATGATCAACGGCAAGATAAACTGTTTTAGAAAAAGATGAACCAACAAACAGCTATAATAATGATGGTACCGGCATAAGATATGATCAGAAAACATAAAAACATGAGGAACGCTCAAACAGTTCAAGCGCTCATAGTACTAGCATTGAGCGCTCAAACCATTTGAAGCTAGGGTTTTAGAAAGTCATTTTCTTGGATATTTAAGACATTGTGAGTTCATTAGAGGTATAAGGGACCTCCATGAACCCACTGGTCTCCCTCAGGAGTACCAACCCGTAACTTTTCACATGGATTTCTACCTTTTGACTTTGATTTTGGCTTGGACTTGTGGTTTTGATAGATGGATGGGCGTTGGCTGGGTTTGTGAGTGTAATAGGATTAGTTTTGGACAGATTATGAAGAATGTGGGTTGTATTGAGTTGAGTTTGAGTAGATGGTGACGTATTCTAGTGAGAGAGTATGAGTATCAAGTGGGTTTTGCTAGTTTAAAATGATTGAGCTTCAATGGATGGGTGAAATGAGTTAGAAGGTACTGGAAATGAAGTTAGAGAGAGTGATGGTCAAGGTGTAAGGGGGTGGGGGTGTGTGTGTGTAACCTCTCTAAATGGTGAGGAGGGGTGGTTTTTATAGAGAGAAATGGAGGGGAAAGTGGATTAGTTTGAAATGAGGGGCCTAATGAAACAATATAGACTCACCCTGGGTCTATTGCATGCATGCGAGCAACAGAAAAACGGCTGGGTGGCTATTGTGCAGAAAAATCTCATCATTAGATACTCTACCAGTAACAAATTGGACAGAGTTTGAGCGCTCAAACAGGGGGTTTAAGCGCTCAAACCCCCTTGAGCTCAGTGGTTGGTTCTTGTTTGTTTTGGTGCTTAAAGGGGTATTTTGGTCATTTGAGCTGGTTTAGGTTGTTTAGGGATGGTTTGGGATGATTTGTGATGGTTTAGGGCAAGTTCAAGCCTTTTTCTCAGCCTCAAGGTATTCACGGTGGTTTTCTCATCACTGGGAGTACTTGGCAAGTATCCTGGGTCAAAATCCGGGTGTCTACAGCTAAGTTCGAGGGAAAAGCATAAATTCACTGGAAAGTGCTTTGTTTGTGATAAATAGGACCATAAGGCTGCAGAATGTCGCAGCAAGAATCAAGCACAAGCCAATATGACTGAAATGGAGGCTTTCTCTGATGGTATTGAAGAACTGAGCCTCTCGACTATGGTTTCCGAAGTCAATTTGGTGGGTTCTAGCTCAAGGAGTGGTATGTGGACACTGGCGCAATTCGCCATGTGTGCGCAGACAAGAAGATGTTCACCACCTATAAAACGGTGGATTCTAGCGAACAACTCTTCATGGGAAACTCCTCAACTTCCAAGGTTGAAGGACTTGGAAATGTAGTTCTGAAAATGACTTTCGGAAAAAATCTGACTCTCAAGAATGTGATGCATGTGCCGGAGATTCGCAAGAATCTGATTTCTAGCTCACTCTTGGTCAAAAATGGTTTTGGGTTGAACTTCCAGGCTGATAAGGTTGTGTTGAGAAAACATGGTATGTATGTGGGGAGGGAATACATGGTTAACGAACTGTTTAAGATGAATGTACTGACTAAGGTTCCGGCCCCTCCGGGTGTGTCAAAGGTTCCGGCCTCTCCGGGTATCAATGAAATGAACACAACTTCTACTTATATGATTGAGTTCTCTAACTTGTGGCACGGTAGATTAGGACATGTTAATTATGGTACTTTAAAACGTTTAATTGATTTAGAAAGTATTCCAAAATTTAGTATAATCTCTGATCATAAATGTGAAGTGTGTGTAGAAGCAAAAATGACTAGGGAATCTTTTCAAAGAATTGAAAGAAGTACTAAACCGCTTGGTTTAATTCATACAGATTTGTGTGACTTCAAGTTTGTTGAAACTAGCGGTGGGAATAAGTACTTTATTACTTTCATTGACGATTACACAAGAAACTGTTATGTTTATCTACTTAAAACTAAGAGTGAGGTCATTGAAAAATTTATCCACTACAAGGCAGAAGTGGAAAATCAACTTGGCAAGAAGATCAAAATGGTTAGAAGTGATTGAGGTGGTGAATGTGAAGCAACATTTGGTGAATTCTGTGGCCAACATGGGATCATTCACCAAACGACTACTCCTTATACACCACAACAAAACGGAGTTGCTGAACGAAAGAACAGAACTCTAAAAGAGATGATGAATGCCATGTTGATTAGTTCAGGATTACCACAGTATTTGTGGGGGGACGTTGTTCTCTCTACTAATTATATTCTGAACAAAATCCCAAACAAGAAAACAAAGGTTACTCCTTATGAATTATGGAAAGGTATCAAACCTTCCTATAAATACTTGAAAATGTGGGGGTGTTTGACCAAAGTAGCGGTTCCCGGTCCTAAGAAAGTTAAGATAGGACCTAAAACCATTGATTGTGTCTTCATCAGTTATGCTTATAATAGCAGTGCATATCGTTTTCTTGTCTATGAGTCAGAAATTCCTGATATCCATCCTAATACATTTATGGAATCCAGGAATGCAAAATTCTTTGAAGATGTGTTTCCATTTAGGGATAATAGAGTCCCTAGGCCAGTTCTAGAAACTAAGCCTATTTAGGAATCTAATGATATGGACATTGATACTGATTCAATTCCTAAAGAAATTCATGATGATATTGATGGGCCTCGTCGTATTAAAAGGGCTAGAACTTCGACGTCTTTTGGACCAGACTTCCTAACATATGTGTTAGAAGCCGAACCTCAGACTTATCAAAAGTCGATGTCATCATCAGAGGCTCCTTTATGGAACGAAGCCATAAATAGTGAAATTGAGTCCATACTGCAAAATCATACTTGGGAACTCACGGATCTTCCTAGAGGTTGCAAACCACTAGTATGCAAGTGGATATTCAAACGGAAGATGAAAGCAAATGGATCAATTAACAAATACAAGGCGAGACTTGAAGTCAAAGGTTATAAACAAACGGAAGGTCTAGACTACTTTGACACTTATTCTCCTGTTACTAGGATAACATCTATAAGAATGTTAATTGCCTTTGCGGCTTTAAACAATCTTGAGATTCATCAAATGGATGTAAAAACTGTCTTCCTAAATGGTGACCTTGATGAGGAGATATATATGGAACAACCAGAAGGGTTTAAGGTTCCAGGACAAGAGGGGAAAGTGTGCAAACTTGTCAAATCATTATATGGTTTAAAGCAGGCTCCAAAACAGTGGCATGAGAAGTTTGACAAAGTCATGATCTCAAGTGGTTTTCAGATCAATGAATGTGACAAATGCGTGTACATCAAATATAGCGATAATAACTATGTCATTGTTTGCCTGTATGTAGATGATATGCTCATTCTTGGAAACAATAATGAGATCATAAAATCTACAAAGAACATGTTGAATTCCAAATTTGACATGAAGGATATGGGCTTGGCTGACGTCATCCTAGGAGTCAAGGTTATTAGAAGTCCCGAGGGATATATCTTGTCTTAAAAATACTATGTTGAGAAAATACTAGAGAAGTTTAATAGGGAAGGTGTCAATACAGCCAAAACACCAGTAGACTTAACTTTGCATCTATACAAGTATACTGGTCAAAGTGTCAACCAATTGGCATATGCGCGGATTATAGACAGTCTAATGTACTTGATGAATTGTACAAGACCAGACATAGCCTACTATGTTAGCAAACTGAGTAGATATACGAGCAATCCTGGGAAGGATCATTGGACAGCAATAATCAGGGTGCTTAGATATCTAAGGCATACCATTGATTATGGACTGCACTATACTCAGTATCCAGCAATACTAGAAGGATATAGTGATGCGAACTGGATATCTGACATCAATGACTCAAAATCCACAAGTGGATATGTGTTTACATTAGCTGGTGGAGCTGTCTCTTGGAAATCCACCAAGCAAACGTGCATTACACGATCCACAATGGAATCTGAGTTTATAGCTTTAGACAAAGCTGGTGAGGAAGTTGAGTGGCTTCGTCATTTCTTGGAGGACATTCCAAATTGGTCTAAACCTGCGCCGCCAATCTGCATACACTGCGATAATCAGTCAGCAATTGGCAGAGCTTAGAATAGTATGTATAACAGAAAGTTTCGACACATACGTCGACGACATAATACCGTTAGACAACTACTCTCCAATGGAATTATTGTAATTGATTATGTAAAATCAAAAGATAATATCGCGGATCCGCTAATCAAAGGGTTATCTAGAGAGTTAGTTGTTAGGTCATCGAGGGGAATGGGGCTTAAGCCCATAACTTAAAAGCCTCTATAATGACAACCCAACCTAGCTGACTTGAGATCCCAAGATCTAAGTTCAACGGGACAACAGAGTTATATGAAACTTAGGAGAATCACTGTGGAGACTATGTCTCTACCCATTCCTATGATGCAACAATGATGCCTGTAGCGTAAAAAAAGGTTAGGCAATGCCTTTAATGATTCTTAAACCTTGGAAAATCTAAGTAGGGTATAGCAAGATACTCTTATTGAGAATCACCTATGTGGATTTAGAATGGACCGATTCTATGAGAATGTCACGGGCGGAATTCTCTACAAAACATTCATGAAGACCAGGAGTGTCTTAGGGCCGTAATGAGCACAACCGTAAGAACCAAACTGCGTTTGGAATGATCCTGTGTGTTGACTATTGTCTTGGCTTACACAAACAGTTGAACAGTTCAAGACATCGCATTCACTGGTTAGCTAGTAAGTCCGATAGTTATTCATGATAGGCGCGTGATATTGTAAATATAAGCGCCTAAGTAGGGGGATTTAGTGCGTTAGACGTGGGGTTTAATATTTATTTTCCGTTTAATGCGTGCACGGTGGTGTTTTTGTGGTCTTTATGAGTTTTCCAGGTAAAATGACTTTTGGCGTGTGTTGTGCATGGCTTGAAGTGGAGTTAGGCGCGAGAGTCGAGGATTGGAGCTTGGATTTTGAAAGAATCGGCTGGAGGGGCTCGGTATCGATACTATCCACGGCCGTATCGATACCAATTGGTTAGGAAGGTGCAAGATTCTGTCCAGAATGTTAGGTATCGATACAGTTCAGGGTTGTATTGCTACCTACGGCTTATCAGTCAATGAAGGATTCAAAGGACTCGGTATCGCTACCCTTATCAGGTGTATCGATACCGATTGGTTTTGGAGTTCTAAAAACCCTAGGCAAGTGTTTCTTCTTCCGTTCTTGACATTACTTTTGATTAACAATTTTCGTTCTAGTTACTTTGTAGATTCCAGTATTCGTTCAAGATTCCAAGTATTAATTCAAGATTCCAAGTATTAATTCATTGTTTGTTCGTTTTTCTGTGGTGGGTACAGTTGAAGCATATTTTGTTGATTATCTTTAATCATGCATCGTTCTAGGATTTTTGTTTTTGTGTTGACATTTATCATCATGCTAGCGTAAATTTCTATAGACGAGGCCATGGGGTGAATAGCACGCTGTGGCCGGAACCGGATTCGTTCGCTTATTTCCGCACTGTTATTTTTAAGATCTTCATATTGGGGTTTCTGAGAATGGCCGTGCTCTATCATTGTCAGAACCCACACTAACGGGGAATGGGTCAAGCAATTCATTCTTCGTGGCGCATGGGGTAATGCAAACAGGGTTTCGCACCCGGGAGAGAAAATCCTAATTTGAAGATATATTTTTAAGGAACGGAAAGGGTGAAAGGATTCGAGGCTGGTTATGGGTGCTAGGATCCCGATGGTCGCATCTGCTTTTAATTACTTGATAAAATCCAGAACTTTTCCTTAGTTTACCGTAGTTAATCACTCAATTAACTGGAAGGGTGGCTACCTAAGAGCCAATTCAAACTAGCGCCCCGTTTTCTAGGTTGAACACTGACTCCGTCCCTGAGGATTCGACTCCGGACTTCCGGATATTGTGCTACGTCGATTTTGTTTAGTTCTGCGCTTGGGATGTGTAATTCTTAATACTAAAATCGGACAAGCAATTCACAATGTGAGGTTCAAAGCCAAAAGCTACCTAACCCCATGCAGGAGATTTCCTACTGTAACTCTCAGAAATTTGGATCTGCATAGTACTGTCTATCCTGCCAATTTCATTCATGTGGGGGATTGTTGGAAAAACTTGGTTTTTATCAAATTTTAATTCATTATTAAAGTGGGTCCCACACGTCCACGTGCCCGGACCCACATACCGTTGTGTTCGTCTTAGTTAGGAGATTAAGATCGAACCCTTGGTTGGATAAAAACAAGTTAAGGTGAATGAGAAATTGACCTTGAAAGTGCCAACATGAACATTGGTAGAAGGGGGAAAAATGTGTTGTCCCACATTGGTGAGGCACAACTAATTCATTAGGTATATGTATCCCAAGTTGGGCAATAAGGGTTGGCCCTTTGGGTCATTACAACTTTTGTTGGGGGAGAAGGCATGGACAAAGTGGGCTTTGGTCCATATAACACACGCGCGCGCCGCCGTTTGTCCGTCCAAACTGAACCGGGTTGGGTTGGGTTGGGTCATTAGATAAGATGGGCTTAGGCCCAAGAGGTTCTTATCTTTTTACTGCAATTTTACACATGGACTGGGTCGGGTCGAACCGGTTCGTATTAGTTAAATTTTATTTCCTCTCCTGCCGAAACAGTGTGTCCAACCGAAATGTTTTTCCCTTTCCAATGCGTCTGTTCACGAACACTCATCGGACATGATTTTTTTTTTTGAACTACAGTCATCGGACATGATTGTAACCGACAAGTTGCGTCCGGTCGGTTCCGAACAGCCGCACCTCTCCGTCTTGTACCTTTCTGTACAGGTGTCTATTTATCTATAAATAGGACCCTCCTCCTCTCGTGCATTTCACGTTTTCACTTTGCATTCATTCAGCACTTACTGCATAAAATATTCTGAGAGTTCTACGTGGTTTTCTGGTTCGCCCACCGATTAGATTGCAGTGCTGCTTCCGACCGGTGAAAGTCGAGTATTCCTGGGAGGCAAACGTCCAAGTTTCTCCATCAGCACCATAGTGGAGGGCGAATTTGCCTTAAGGACAAGGTATTCTAATACTCGCCTCGACTCAAATCGTCTCTCGCCAATTTCCGATGTACTGAAATTGGCCGGATACGTTTTTCTAATTATTCTTAATTTCTGTTTTTGTCTTTATTTTCAGTATATTTGAAACCAAGTTTCCAACATCGACAACGACATGAACAGGCACTTGATAAATCAAATAATGTGTGAAGTCAAACGACAAAATGATAACACTCTAGCCGATTAGTGTGTTGCTAGGAAGGGTTCAACGAGGCCCAAAAGACTCAAAAGAGGATTCCAAAATTCTCATTGTTCGGATCTTGATTGAAGGAATGAAATGAGTTGGAATCGAGTAAATGAACGAATATGGACACTTATAGGACACGTGTACTTGTGGGATACGTTGGGTACCAACGGAATATTTGGACTTCAGGACTCACCCTTTGTTTATGAGAACACTCTGGCCTCTTTGGTGCTTGTACTTCTTATTAAAATTCTTCGTTGTTGTTTTCCTCACATCCTTTGGTGTTTGTATATATTCACAAGGATCCCAAAACCCTTAAGTGCTTGATTGTTAATCATATGGATAAAAGGCATGTGAAATGAGAAAAAGTAAGAATGCGGATACGTGGGGAACACATGAACAAGTAGGACATGTGAGGTATCAACGAAACCCAAGGACACCTATGGGACACATTGTTTACTTTATGAAAGCCCATGATTGAATATGTGAATACATACTATTTAGTTGATTTCCGTTGTTGTCTTTCCCCATTGCTTCTTGGTTTCAAATGCTCGCATATCTCATATGCATTTAGAAATTGTAGAAGTTGTGCTAGTGTAACTCACATTATTATTTTCAAGTACGAACCAAGGATCATGAGATGGAGTGTTTGAAGTGCATGATATTGTGAAACGACATTCGTTGATGAGTTATTACATCATCTCTTAAACTTTTTTTTTAAAGATGATTTGGTAATTCTAATTATTCTTCTCGTTTGGCATTTGAAAGAATTTAATGATTTAACACTAGTACATATGTTTTAATCATGAGACATGGGTACCCAACTTAAAAATATTATTTATTGTAAATTCGGAAATCTTGTGAGGAAACTTTTTGGAGGAATGTGTGGAATTATTAGACTTCTTATGGAGATATGTATTTTAATTATGTTGAAAAAATGAGGGCGTGACAACAAGTACTCCTGATGTAGTGGGAATTGATATGTAAGCTCGATGGAAATAAATTGGATGTGAATAAATTGATCTTTGTGTATGCTAGTAGATGTATGAGTTTCATAGTTGTTCTGTTGTTTGACATGTTGTCTTATGTTCATTCTCATATAAGTTTCATCATTTGTGATGTGACCATTATTTCACACATATTATCTCATATGCATATAGAGATAGTTTGAGATTTTCTTACTGGGGAAGTGTGTGCTCAAGCCTTAAAATTTCCAGGTCCAAATCAAGGTGCATAGCTTGGAGTGCATCGTATGACATCTTTTTAAAATAGACGTTGAAGAGATACATGGTCATCTTTTATAAACCTTGCATTTTGAAGATGAAAATGTAACTTAATTTATATTCCTTTTGACTTTGGATGACTATAACAAATAACACACTTACTCTATTTTCATTAGCACTCACGGGGATTATCGGATTGTAACTTGTCAAACTTACTTTTGGAATGAACCTTGGCTTTATGATATGAAGTGGTTCGTGGTGTACTAATATTCATATAAGGAATTATTGAAATTTTTTGTGGGAGACGCCTCACCGGATTTACTTCTTTGGGCCTTCTGGTTCGGTACGAAGAGAGGAGGGTTGACTAAACCTTGTTGGTACCCTAGATGCTCGCCTGAGAAGAGAACTTGCACACTTAAACAACCACGTTAGTGCCAAGCCCAGACAATGGTTGTCCAGGAAGGCACTCTGATGGCTAAGTAAGTGACTAGGGGGAAGTTTGCTGGAAACTTAGAGAGAGAAAGTGAGTAAGGAATATTGAATATGGAGAGAGAGATCCTGAGTGAGGTAGGTGAGGACCATATTTATAGGCGAAGAGGGGCGTGCCCATCACACCCCTCGTGAACTACACGCGCACTGTCCGTACCGAGGGTGACGCCTGATGTGGTAAGAATGTCTTTAGCGGAAGCAGTGCTTCGGCTGGCGTCATCTCTGATAAACTTGAGGGGTCAACTGGCTTGGGAATACTCCTCAGTCAATCACGTGATCCTGCAGGCATAGCATGCAAGGTGGTTGACTGCCACCATTAATGACTTGCATGCAAAGTAGTTGAATGTTCCCATAAATGATCTGCTCAGCATCCTAGGCACGCCTCCACCAAGCCCTTGACAGCTGTTGAGCTCTACGAGACCAACATCAACCAATTTGGCTCGCAGGGCGCTCGGGGATAAGTTTCCTCTGAGCCGCCGAGGTCACCTTGTCGACCTATCATTCGGGCGATGAGTACTCCCGAGGGAGTCAACGAATATCTATACGAAGGCACCAATTGAGAGCCCTCTGCTCGGTCATTCGTGCTCTACTTTCTGATATTCGCGCAGATCCATACCGAGCCGCCGTATGCCGAGGGCAAATCCCGTTCGGCGGGACCAAGTGGGTTCGATCCACATTCGCTTTTGCTACTTTTGTGAGGGTGACCCCCTTGACTCTTCCTCCCCTTCATGCACAGGGTTGAACCTTCTTACCCCTTGTGAACCCGGCCGCTACATTTTTGTTTATGAAAATGTATCATTAATGAGTTTTAAAATCGAAGGCGTGAGAATATGGGGAGGGGTGGGATTTTGAGAGAGATATTTTTTGAAAGTGGGGAGCTAAGTTTTATTATGTGAAAAGATAAATAAAACTCACACTTTTCAGGGTTTGTTTGTTTGCTTTGATCACCTTTTTTTATAATTGTAAATTAATTTGGGTTGCTTCATCAAAAAAAATTAATTTGAGTTGATTTTTTTAGAAATTTATTTTATGGCAGAAGATATATGTCCACTTATGCAAAAAAACATAGAACCAGGGGAAACAAGAAGCATAAACTAAGAAGCCATTTAAGCAATTTTTTTGCGGTTAAAAAAAAAAAAACTATTTAAAACTATTCCCTCTTTTTGTAAACGATTTTCTATTATTTCTCAATCTTTTTTTTTTCATTCATCATTTCTAATCTATTACATGGTGAGAGGGGAATGAGACTTGATCTCGAGATCCAATGCGGGGCGTCCAAGAACTCTACCTCATGAGCTAGTCACCACTTGTTACTATTTCTCAATCTTTGAGGCCTTGTTTGTTTGGTGGGATTTGGGGGTGAGATGGAGTGGGACCCCAAATTTCATATTTGGTTTTCTTATTTTGGATGAGATTTGAAATCCCTTACCAAGTTTTATCTCAATCTGTACTGGATATAAAATCCCATGGGGGTGGGATTTGGATGAGATTTGGATTTTCTAATGCTAAAACAACAAAAAAGTACTTTCCAGTGGCTATATCCCGTTGAACACAAATATCGAATATTGATTTCCTCCATCCATTGATATCATGAACAATGTTGCTCACTTATATGAAGGAACTAGTGCATGCTCGTGTCCGTGCCTGAAGACACGGCTTGAGCAATCAATGCACGTGTCCGTATTTATTCTTTATGGTTCTTTGAATTTTAGAGGAGGTAATGAGAGAAAATGTGGTTTGAATTTTGAAAAGGGGAGAGAGAGAATGTGTTTTGAAATTTTAGGTGTAGTGGGCCAGGGCGGAAAATGGTAGAGAGAGAGAGAGAGAGAAGGGGGGGGGGGGGAGAGAGAGAGAGAGAGAGAGAGAGAGAGAGAGTTGTTAGAGAGAGATAAAATATATTATGATGATTGGGACAAAAATCGCTCTCCAATTACTCTCCGTTGTAATATAAATTTCATATTTCATTCATTTATTTCCAATCAATCAAACAAACGAGGGCCTTGAGAAGTAAAAAGTCGAGAAAACCAAATTCGCACT
This sequence comes from Vaccinium darrowii, assembly GCA_020921065.1. Taxonomy (NCBI): domain Eukaryota; kingdom Viridiplantae; phylum Streptophyta; class Magnoliopsida; order Ericales; family Ericaceae; genus Vaccinium; species Vaccinium darrowii. The sequence goes on from CM037156.1 coordinate 9,427,392, forward strand.
AGGTTCGTACTCACGCATACCACCTGGCGAAGGGTGCTTTGGGTAATAATCCGGATTATGGTTTTTTGGTTTTTTGGTTTCGTCTTTATTCAAATTTTTTTTGCATTTTTCTGGTGTCAATCCAAGTATTTCGGCTTTATTCAAAAAAATATTTAGTTTGATCATAAATTTATACTTGTTAGCTTCGTCTCGCTGAGAGGAATCCAGAAACCACAAAATCTTGGCGCGAAAGTAACAAATGCAAAAAAAATTTGAATAAAGACGAAGCCAAAAAACCATAATCGGATTATTATCCAAAGCATCCCGGAGTCGTAGTAGGAAGCAATTTTTTGCCCGCCCATCTGGGTGTGGACGGAAATACTCACTCTTTCAGGACTCGTTCTCCGGTCAGTCATATCATCAAACAAGTAGAGAGCCCAGCCCAGCTAATCTTCGTCGCCATGGCAACCCAACGGCTACTTTTTCAAACAACCTATTTCACAACGACGCCTCCATCATCTTCTATTCCAAACCCTTACGCCAAAACCTATCAATTCATCAGAACCATCCAAACCCTAGAAACCCCCTTCAAACAAACCCACCAATCAAATGAACAGCAAGATTCATCAACACCCTTTTTCACATCAGAGCCCTTCATTGTGGAAACGATATTGTGGAGTCTGAAGCAAGGTAAGTCCAGTTTTCCACATAGTTATATTAATCAATTGAACCCATCAATTGTAGTTGATGTTCTTTATAGATGCCGTGAGAATTTGCAAATGGGTCAGAAGTTTATCGATTTAGTTGCCGCGAAAAACCCAGGTTTCAAGCACTCTTCGCTTTCGCTGAGTGCTTCGGTACATATATTGGCGAGGAGTAGGAGGGTGTCCGATGCGCAGGCTCTGATTCTGCGGATGGTTAGAAAGAGTGGGGTCTCGCGTGTTGCGATTGTCGATTCATTAGTTTCTACTTACCAAGGTTGTGGGTCGAATCCATTTGTTTTCGATTTGTTAATTAGGACTTATGTGCAAGCTAGGAAATTGAGGGAAGCTGTGGAAGCGTTCCGCGTGTTGAAAAGTAGGGGGATTTATGTGCCTTTAAATGCTTGTAATAGTCTTCTTGGAGGGCTTGTCAAGGTTGAGTGGGTGGACTTGGCATGGCAAGTGTATGGGGATGTTGTTGGGTTTGGTCTGGAAATAAATGCATATACTGTAAACATCATGGTTAATGCTTTGTGTAAAAATGAGAAAATTGAAGATGCAAAATTGTTTGTCTCCGAAATGGAAGAGAGAGGGATTTTTCCAGATATTGTGACGTATAATACTTTGATTAATGCATGTTGTTGCAAAGGGCTTCTCGATGAAGCTTTTGATTTAATGAACTCGATGTCGGCTAAGGGTTTGCAACCATGTCTTTTCACTTACAATTCTATAGTAAATGGTTTATGTAAGAATGGAATGTGCGGCAAGGCAAAAAAAGTTTTGGATGAAATGCTGCATATTGGAATAAGCCCTGATGGTACTACTTATAATCCGCTGCTTGTCGAGTGTTGTAGGAAAGATAACATGTCAGATGCTCAAGGAATTTTCAATCAAATGTTGAATCGAGGCCTTGTTCCTGACTTACTAAGTTACAGTTCACTTATCGGTTTGTTTGCAAGGAATGGGCATCTTGACAGGGCATTATCTTATTTTAATAGTTTAACAAGGGTTGGCTTGGTACCAGACAATGTGATTTATACTGTTCTTATAAGTGGGTTTTGTAAATATGGAATGATGTCAGAAGCCTTGAAGATGCGGGATGAAATGGTGGATCAGGGTTGTGTCATGGATGTTGTTACTTACAACACTATTTTGAATGGGTTGTGCAAAGCAAAGATGCTCTCTGATGCTGATCGGCTTTTCGAAGAAATGTTGGAAAGGGGTGTATACCCAGATTTTTGCACTTTCACTACACTTATACATGGATACTCCAAGCACAGAAATTTGAATAAAGCCCTCAGCTTGTTTTCGTCAATGCTACGAAGGAATCTCAAGCCGGATGTTGTGACATACAATACTTTGATTGATGGATTTTGCAAGGAAGGTGAAATGGAAGAGGCTAATGAGTTATGGGGTGACATGATTTCCAGGAGGATTTTTCCCAATCACATCACTTATGGCATTTTGATCAATGGCTTTTGTATCCAATGTCGTGTATCTGAGGCCATCAAATTGTGGGATGAGATGGTTGGAAAAGGTATTGAGCCCAACATTGTGACTTGTAACATTGTTATAAAAGGCTATTGCCGGTCCGGGGATGCCACAAAAGCATACGAGTTCCTAAAGAAGATGACTTCCAAAGGAGTTGCTCCTGATATGATCACTTACAACTCTATTATACATGGATTTATAAAACAAGAAAATATGGACAAGGCACTGCACTTGGTTTATAAAATGGAAAATCAAGGACTGTTACCTGATGTTATTACATACAATGTTATTCTGGATGGTTTCTGTATAGAAGGTAGAATGCAAGAAGCCAATTTCGTATACAGGAAGATGATCGAGCGGGGCGTGAATCCTGATAGATCCACATTCATATCATTGATAAACGGACATGTCTCCTATAACAACATGAAGGAGGCTTTTCGATTCCATGATGAAATGCTGCAAAGGGGCTTCGTGCCTGATGATAAATTTTAGTTGCTTTACTGTTGTAACATTAGAAGTATGACGGACCGAATCACATTTGTCAAGGGTTTTCAACAAATAGCAGATTGACCCAATACATTTAGTTGCTCCAGAGTTGCTGCCGTTTTGGTCTTGACATACCGACTTATTTGAGCTGCTTGACACATCTGGTGGGATTTATGTGCTTTAAAGTCTTGCTCGAATTTATCCCAATCAAACCGTAGGCATTTCTAGCTTACTTATCTTTCTTTTATTCCGAGAATGTCAATTGTCAAAGCTCAAACTGAATTGATTTTATCACGACATGTCTTTTTTGGTAATATACGTAATTAAGATGTTCAAACTTCTAACCTAGATAAGCTTTAACTGTTAAAATTATGGTATACCTTGATGTTAAGAACTAAGAAGTACTACTGAACAAACAAGGACGAAAGCTATAGTGAAACTAGCTAGGCTTAAACAACGGGATCAGTATGTGTTGGTTTGATTAGAGTTGGATATGTGGAGCATTTAGATTTTGCATCAGAATTGAAGAATTTTTTAAGTGTTCATCACTGACAAAGCATAGTTTTTTGATAACCTTAAAGCGTGGATTTTGACTTGTTTATGAAAGAAACTGGATGATTATTACTTAAACCCAGGTTGCCAAAGATTCATGCCAAGTTGTCACTTATCATAGAATTTGTAATTCCTTTGATATTGACTAGTAGAGAATTGAGATCAAGAGCTGTGTACAGCATTTTGGTTTATTTTTCCCCCTTTCTTTGTTTTTTCTTGGAGGACTTCTTGTCTGCTGTTATTCTCTTGTAGGTTTCTTTTTTTTTTTTTTTTTTGTCGTTCATTTTCATTTAAGATTTTCTTTTTGAAAAGAAAAAGAAAAAAAAAAGTTGGAGGAGAGATTGAAAGATGAGATCTTCCTCTGATTTTTCCATAGAGAAAATACTCCTACATCTGACTAAATCTCAACATAAATATCTCAGGGAGCAAGAACTGTGAAATATGATGAAGCTATTGGTCTTTCAAAAATTTCAGCACGTGCTTTCACTCAAGGATTGATCATCTGTGAGTAACAGCTCTTCCCATTAACATTGTAAGCACAATTCCTAGACTTCTTGTACTTTCGGGTGCCTTAGTACTAGTATACATACAAAAAAAAACTGTGTATGAGACAACAAGTGCTTCACAACACAACCATATGTTATCTGTGTTTTGAAGATGAATGATTATGGTTCGCTTCCCCACCACATAAAATCTACTGGTTTTTCTTCTTGGTTCGTATGTTTGGTTGGCCAAATACTTCACAGCTAAAACAGGCAGAGGGAAGTAGAATGCCACTGCCTATCGTCCTCTGATGGTTTTTTGTGATACTGGAGACCTAAGAAGCAAATGCACTTTTGAAAAGAAGGCGTGGCTTGGCATGTTGGACACCGACATGACATGACAATCACTGGTTATTCCAAAACCGAAAAAAATAGTTCATGATTTTCCAAATTTTCAAACTCTGTTACTGAAGACACTTCAGACACTTGGGGAACCTGTCTATCATTAATTTAGGATTCGATGAGAAAAGAAAAACTATGTTAGGGTATAAACATTAGTGGTACACTACATTTTGCTGTGATCTTTCAAACTAAATAGTCTTATACATGACATGTAATAACTGCATAATCTAAATCTGGCAAATAATTAACGTACCAAAATATCTACTATGTGCGCCCCCAACATGTCATTTCCTATCCTTTTTGTAAATTTTCATGTCGGCCTATGTCTTCATGCTTCTTAGCTATGAAGTCTCTTTCTATTGTCATTGACCTTTCTGCAGTTATTCAGTTCAGAATGCCCACTATATTGCCTATGCTATTTATGTGCAATGAGTGCACGACTATGAAACAAGTGTATAGGTACTGGCACCATACGGGTACAGCAGCAGTATGGCATAACCTAAATAATATAGGATGCGGATACGGCTGGGGCACTGCTATAAGAAATATATTTTTTACTCCGTAATAAAATAGAGCAGTGTAAAACTTATAATAATTACATGTCGAATAAAGGAAATAGGTAAATGAGTCGGGTGATTAAGAATCCAACATCAAGTAACTTTTCAATGCCAACCTTAAGGTGCAAATCAAAGTTTAATACCATTACACTAAGCAACTATGGACAGAAATCTTCATTCTAGAATCATGCTAAGCATAGAAACATGTGTGACTTTGCAAAGGAGAGAAAACTAACATGCATTATTATTGCATTGGAAAAGCTTGAATGATTACAAGACTAATGAAGGGGTTATATAGGTTAACCCTAATAACCTTACCGAAACCCTAATAATACAAAATGACTAGACTACCTGAACATTAAAAATAAATAACGACAACTTTAGCGAAACCCTAATAATACAAAAAGACTAAACTACCCTGAACATAAAAGATAAATAACAATAAATTGAAACCCTGAAATAAACCCTAAAATTATACTTCACACCCCTCTCAAACTCATGATGCGAGGCCGGAGAGCTGATGAGTTTGCTAAGAAGAAAACAAAACCGAGCAGTGGTGTGCGTCTTGGTGCAATAGGGGCTGAAGCGCTGTCAAACAGTGCTGCAACAAACCAGTTAGTGCAGTTTGACAAAGAAAGAACAAAGAGTTCGTCTGAGATAGAGAGAACAATAAAAAGAGATGATGTGCAACTGAGGAAGAGGAGAACAAATTGCAAACTGAACCCAAAAGATGCCAAACAGATGCAGATGGGGGGAAGAACAGATGCCAAATTTCCGATGCAAATTTTAGAGAATGGCATACAAGAGAGGAGAGATATGCGATCTTTATTACTTAGGGTTTCAACTAGAATGAGGGAGAGACGTTATTTGGTTATGAGAATACCAAATCTTTATACAAAGATCTGATGCTATTGATGTTGTTCGAAGAAACCGAGAGAGAGAGAGAGATACTGAGAGAGAGAGAGAGAGAGAGAGAGAGAGAGAGAGAGAGGCAGCCGTGGCCTTCAATGAACGACGACGATGAACAATGGTGCGTCTCTATGAACAGTGGTTGGAACAATTGTGATCAACATGACTCCGATGAACAGTGCTCCATGAACAATTGTGATGACTAGTACAGATGAATAGTGCAAAAAGTGGGACTGGAGAAAGGAACATGACCTTGGGTGAACAGTGCAAAAGGTTTGAACAGTGACCTCCGAACAGTGACCAATGAAGAAACTGTATTACATATGCCCGACGGAAGGAGGCGAGTCTTCGGCCGCCCACTGGAGAGCGAATATCCCATAGGCCTATATCTTATGCTCTAATACCATGTGACTTTGCAAAGACGAGAGAACTAATGTACAATATTATTGCATTGGAAAAGCTTGAATGATTACAAGACTAATGAAGGGGTTATATAGGCTAACCATTACAACCTTAGAAAACCCTAATAATACAAAAGGACTAGACTACCCTGAACATAAAAGATAAATAACTTATAACCTTAGTGAAACCCTAATAATGCAAAAAAGACTAAACTACCCTGAACATAAAGATAAATAACGATAAACTGAAACCCTAAACTAAACCCTAAATTTATACTCCCTCCGTTCCTATTTGTTTGTCCACTACGAAAAGTCGTGCAATTTTTCAAATAAAAAAATAAAGGCCTTGTTCGGTTAACAAGTTTAGTTTAGTTTAGTTTAGTTTTGATGATGTAAGCAGGTGTAATAAGTGGAGAGAGATAGAGAGAAAAGTGAAAAAAGTTATGATGTAATCAAAACTGGAATAGTGCAAAATTGCCCCAAAACCCCCAAACGTACACAGCCAAAGTGTTTTCGTGTATCATTTTTCAAAATTTTTTGCACCGAATTAAACTAAACAATCTTCGTGTATCATTTTTCAAATTTTTTTACACTGAATTAAAGTACTCATTGTGTACTTTAATTCGGTGCAAAAAAATTTGAAAAATGACACACGGAAGTACTTAATTTTTTTATTTGAAAAAAGGCAAGAGAGAGAGGGTGGGACAAACAAATAGGAACGGAGGGAGTACTTCACAACATGAAGTATTATCAACTTAGCTTCATCTCTGTATTGGTTACGGCTTAATGTATATTGGGGTACTTCTGGTGTACGGCAAAAATCATAGGAAAAAATCTCGGTACGTGTTTCGTGTACCCGATACATACTTAGAAGTACCATGCGAAGTACCGGTGCCCAGTACATTACATGTACGAGTACAATGGGGTTTTAGAAGTAGGGTACACGATATAGAACTCTGCTAGGGTCTCACCACCTTGTTGATTTACTATGTTTGAGCTAATGTCCAATTATTTTAAGATAGAAGTTATCATTTGATATGCGCTTGGAATTGGGAAATCTTCTTTATTCAAGAGAGGCGATCAATTCTCAGTTAAGGCATCCCGGCATACTTTATGCATGTCAAATTTTATTAGCGTTTTGGTCCCTTAGAAAATCTTTTGGTTGTGCTTGGTGTGTCTCAATACACATATTCTCAACTTTGAGCTTCAGACACAATAATTTTCTTCTTACTCTGCGTTGGCCACATGATGAATGAAGTTTGCATTTTTGTTTCCTGCACTGTTTGATCAACTGAAATCTTCTCACACTGGTTTTCATCGGATCTTAATTTATTTCTGTTCTGCCTGGTAACAGATGGCCTCTCTTGTTGGTTTGATCATACTGTAAGTCTGTAACTGATGTTGCTCCACGCATTTTTGTAGGGAGTCCAAGTTGGTGAAGAATTACAGGATTAGATTAAAATTAACTTGGAAAGAATCCCAACACAAGTTGTTTAAGAGATTAGCTTCCTGCTAATATTCGAGCGAAATATTGGTTGCTGCTTGTTGATCTGTTGCAGATTCCAGTATAACAGGTGAGAGATGTAATTGTTGGAGATTAATTTCCCTGATTACATTCTTCGAGTTCATTATTCATCAAGTGAGGAAACTGATCTGAACCAGATGAGTATTATACACAAGTGCTAGAATGTGGCGCCTTGAATTGCCTAATTCTAAAACTTTTCTTCTTGATATTTACCTTTCTTTGTCATAGGTTTTATGATTTCTTGCTCATTGACTAGTGGAATTCAAGGGCTGCGTGCTGGACACATATCTCTTTTCTCTTTTTTCTCCTTTTGTTTTGGACTTCTTGCCCCATCTTCTGCTCTCTCTTTTTTTAAGAATATATTTTTGTCGTTTTCCTTGTTGTACGGTATTTTTTTTTTGTTGCTGGTAGGAAAACTTGGAGAAGAGACAGTAAATAGAAAGATCAGATCTTTCACTTGAAAAGATGCCTGCATCTGACCAAAATCATACCGGAAACAGTTAGAGAGCAAGAATTGTTGTAGAATCACTTCTTTCTACAGTATTCATGTTTGTAAAGAGGGTTAAGACAAATGGACTTGTTATGCTAGCACATGTTTTCAGTAATTGCGTGCAAGAGTTTCACCATACAACCAGATATCCTCTGTATTGAGGATGAATGATTCATTGCTCGCTTCCCCAAAACAGTAGATTTGTATTGGGTCTTCTTGTTGTTGGTTCACATGTTTCGTTTGTAAACACAAGGGCCACAAGGCCCACAACAAAAATAAGCAGATGGAAGTAGAAAGCCACAACAATTGTCTTCTGATCTTTATGATACTCGTGACCTCAGAAACACACTCTTTTGAAAAGGTGGCATGGCTTGTCGGACACAGCCACAACACAAACAATCGCTGGACACTTCTTGAGACTTTATACCTATTAGACACACGTCCAAGCGTATCTTACAAATTTTTGAAGGAACGCAAAACTATGATGGCCTTCTGGCACACAGAGAACACTTGTCTGACACACAAAATGAGGCTACAAGTTAGTTTCCAATCCCATGCTAAGAGAAAAGCTATGTAAATTTCTGCATATCTCTTCACATAGACTGTTACCTGACATTTTGCTATGATCTTGTAACTAAATAGATCTTATACATGGCCTATAATAAATGCTTACACCGACATATCACACATAAAACAGCATTCATTGTGTGTGCCGTGCGGTGTTGTATGTATCCATATTTTTTGAAAATAACTTTCACGTCGACTTTGTGCTTCTTAGCTTCAACACACTTCATGAAGTCTTTGCACACATGGTGATAGACTCTTCTGCAGTTACTTGCAATGACAATATCTGTGGCAATAGTGCGCGGTGTACACCTTTTCTCCCTGAGATATGGTGAAACAGCTTTCTTTTCAAAGCATGAGTATGAGTTTTTAAATGAGAGTGTGTCCAGTTTTTGATAATAAGCAGAACCCGGAGTCCAAGGAACTAACACTGCGTTATGGGCCTAATGGCATTGGTGGTTTGTCTGAATTATGGTCGATTGAACCTCTAAGATGATGTGTTGGAGTCTGCATTTGACTAGCCTTGCTGATTGCTCATGCGAAGGCAGACTTGGACTCCTTTCCTTGGACCAAGCACAGAAGTAAACAAGGGGCAAGGGACTCCTCATTCATTAAGCAAGAACTTGTGCTAAGAGCAGGGCATATGAATTGGCAATAGCTTCCTTTGGCCTGTAAAGTCTCCCGTTGGACTAGGTTTTATCATAATGGTATGCTCCTTGAATTGGTATATCTTCTTTATCTAACCTTATATATATAAGAACACAAATCGCTTGCCACTTTTTTACCCATTGTGGACGAAATTACCCCTGAAATTGTATTGGGTTGTGATGCCCTCTTGTGGATACTTTAGGTATTTCAGTTTGACATTTATTCCTAGTTTCTCTTTTCCCTGAAATTGGCCCTAAAAGTCGGTTTTGGTAAAGCATTCTGGAGTACTACACCCTACTCTCTCTTTTCCCTTTTCCCTGAACTTGGCCCTAAAATTAGGCTCGGTACTACACCTTACTTTCTCTTTTCCTTTATTTAAGGGATGAAAGTACACAAAATCTCTCATTTCCCTAATTTAAGGGATCAGAGTAACAAGTTATCAAACGTATTTAAGGGATCAGTGGATAAATGTGCTTAGTTGCCAAGTGACAGTATTTTTTCCCCCATTCTACCAATAATTCCGATGTAGTGTATAGACTCAAACAAACGGTCGATGTTGTCCGATCGGATCCCAGGATATGTTATTTTTCATGTAGTGGCTAGTATTTTACAATACGAGGTTGCCGATGTCTTTTCACGCGTCTCGCTTTATCGGACTTAAAAATAGTAGGCCTTTTTTGTTAATCCGGAGCAACGGGGCAAAATGGGGTATCAACAATAATTAAATAAAAAATTGAATAAATAAATAAAGAAATAATTTAAAAAACTGAATTAAATAATTAAATGAATTAATTTAAAGAAATGAATTAAATAATTAAATGAATTTATATAAAGAAATGAATTAACATAAATAACATAATTAATATAAAAAAGTAATTAAAGTAAGAGAAGAGGGGTGAAATAGTCATTTGGCGCGTGTCAGGGGGTGGGTCCGGGCGGGGGGGGGGGGGCTGTGTCAGGGGGGGCGCAAATCAATTTCTCCCCAAACCCCTTTCGTCTCTCTCTCTCTCTCTCTCTCTCTCTCTCTCTCTGTGTTACGCAGCTGTGGTTTTATGAAAGCTCTTTGCAGAAAAGAAGGGTGATATTTATTTGGAGTGCCTCTTTGCTCTGCCATTGAAGTACACACCCGTAGGGTTTTCGGGATGGCATCGTACTGTACATGGAGATGGCGTCCTACTGTTCCAGCGGCGGGTGATGAGGAACGGCTGTACTTGAAATGTCCTTCATATACTTTAGGAACGGCGTGTTACTGTTCAACCCTCGCCAAGCGACAGAAGTTAAGGGCTTCATTGTCTCTCGCCAAAACAAGTGGCGGTTCAAGTGGCAGAAGTGAAGCGGAAAAAAAGGGGGGGCTCTGTCCTTGAAGTGTCCTTGAGGTACTGTGGAAACGGCACTTTGTACTTTGAGTGTCCTTTAGGTGCTGTGGAAACGGCATTTCACTGTTGGAGCGGCGCTGTATAAATAGAGTTGCGATGTATAACAAATTGAAAAAAAATTTGCATTGCCGTGAACAATGTCCGTCACTCCCTCTCTCTCTCTCTTTCTCTGATTTCAGAATCATTTCTTAATCTTTTGTTCATTTGTTTTGTTGGTCGTTGCTTCTTCCACGATCTTCAGTTTCCATGTTAAAGTAGTTGTTCATGTTCGTTGTTGGGTTTTGAGTTGGTTCGGAAGTTAGGGTTTCGCATTAGTGTGTTAAATATTGGGTATTTACGTCAAATTCCCCTCAATCTTGAAATTGGGGCTAATGTCAAAGAATACCATGGCCACTAATCCCACAAAGAATCTTGATGATAGGAAGTCAGGATCAAGTTGCCCATATGTTAAGGTAAGCATGGTTGGTGCTCCATACATAAGGAATGTTGACCTGAAGACCTACTCCTACTATGTCCAACTTTCATCAGCTCTTGATGATGAGGTCCATTGCTTTTGGTTCATTTGAGTATTCCTCTTTGGGTAAAATCTTTCTCTACATGTATTACTTCTAAGTTTGAGATTGGTATGTGATTTCTGATCTCATTTGCTAATCTCATTTCTGGTTTCTGATCTCTCTCTCTCTCTCTCGCTGTGTGTGTGTGTGTGTGTGTGCCGTGGGGTTTATACAAGCAAGGAAGATTCTGGGAGCTGCTCCTTTGGCTCTTTGCTTGTTTTTTGCCAAATTAGCTACCTATATGTTTCTGTATTGGCTTCCCTTCTACTTTACTGTGCTTAACATGTACTAGCATTCCTCCCCTTCAATGCGTGGCTTCTGAATTTTGCAAATCTTGGAACCACAACTAAAAATAAAAATAGCAGTGGATTTAAGCATCTGTCCGGGTTGACATGTTGTTTCAGAAAACACTTTATGAAAGTACTAATACATGGGGTTTTTTTTTTAATTTAATTTACATTATGGAGAAATTGATTTTCGGGAATTTACGAGCATCTTCTGGTGTTTTGCAGAAAATGGGTGTTGATCCAATAGATTCTCAAAACAAGTGTAGAATCCATCATCAAAGTGTTCCAGTTCTGAAAATTGAATCTAACAGAGCACTTAGAGGATCTATACTTCAATGAAAATCATATTTAGTAGTATATGAATTGTAATGGTTGATTGACGAGTCTTTTTTGTTTTGAAATGCACGTTACTCGCTTATCCAGTGATGCAGCCGGAAACTTACCCACCTTATTCGACATTGGAGGCGTGGTCGGAGGAATTCTCGCAGGCTATATCTCCGACCACCTCAACGCAAGAACCATAACAGCAGCGAGCTTCATGTACTGCACTTTCCCGGCTCTCTTTTTGTACAGAATCTACGGCAGCATTTCCTTGACCGTTAACATCTGTCTATTGCTAATCACTGGCATGTTCGTGAATGGTAGAGAGAGAAAAAGATTGGCAGAGAGAGGGGCGAGAGGTGGCTTTTTTCCCCCTGAATTTTGGGGTTATCAATGGGAGTAGCAGGGCAAGAAAAATGGGGTAAAATGTTAGGGTTTTGGTTTTGGGTGGGAGGGAGGGGGAATTGACAGTTCTCCCCCCTTAAAAAAGCTCCAAATTGGGGGTTCCGTCTAATTTGATAATGTCTGTTATCAATTAGACCAAAATCGAGCAAAATTGAAACTGCAGGGTTCGTTGGAGTGCAATTGAAACAATAGGGACTAAATCGAACTCGGGTGAAATTAGAGGGACCATTTCGATAATTTTCCCTAAAGTTTATTTCTCCAAAAGAAGCACGAAGCGAACAAAAGAACAGGGGCATCCCCCTGGTAGACTATACAACAAAAGCAAAAGGTCTAAATAGAGACCAAACAATCAAAAACCAAACAAGAGAAACCTATCAACAATTGTTAACAGCAAAAATTCTAGAATCCAAAAGCAAATCATCACAAAGCTGCCTGTTTTGAGCAGAGAATTTAACATAGGACCAAGAGCTAGCTGTATTACAAACGGAGTTGAGAATAGCCAGTCACCCCATAAACATTCCTGGACTGGCCTTGAAAAATCCTCAGGTTATGCTCACCCCAAAGGATATAAACAGATGCTGCCAAAGAGAGTTTATATAGAGAGTCTCGCAAGGTTTTCCCTCCTTGGTGATGGACTGCCCAATCCAATTCCTGAACTAAAGGCACAACAACCAGTTATTCCTTATATGTTTTGGTTTGTCCTTCTTTCTATGTTGGATATGTTGAAGCATATCACAAATCTTATGACAACCTCAAGGGAGGGCAAGCAGGTTGCTAGGTTGTGACTCTCAGCCAAATGAGCCGGGAGGCAAGGCCCAGGTCTGTTACATATATGGCTTGGTGTATTAGGCTCATTTCAGTGGTTTGATCACTTTCGCAGAATAGTAAAAGGTAAGCTAATGAGAATAGGTTTTTGAACTAGCAATCAAATAGGCATCTCTTGGTCCTTCCTTACGGAATTTGAGATCAAAACACTTCTGATGAATGAGATTAAGTTATTTTCACCGCCGGTGGAAATAAAAGTTTCCTCCAAATCGATTGCATTGTGTCATGTGTCCTAACAGTGGTCCCAAATAGTACCCAAATAGTAGAACATGGACATGTGGCACAATACAATCGATTTAGAGGAAATTTTTGTTTTCACCGGCGTTGGAAATAATTTAAACTCATGATGGATCAACAGAAATTAACAAGCCACAAAATTATAATTTTTTCCATCCGATTCTATGTACATGTAATACAATATACATTTTTATGTCTTTGTCACACATATATCGAGGCTAAACACCGTCATTCAGCGGTGGCTAGCATTTTCCATCAACTGAGCCCTCGTTAGTGGATTTGCTAGAAAAAATTCCTTCTCCGGTGTTACCAACTTTGTATATTGTAAGGAATCCATGAAAATGTTTAAAAGGTAAAATAGGATTCTGAGACTTGGTAAAAGCTGGGGGGTAGTGTGTAAAATTAAAGTACTTTAGCCCTCATTTGTTTCAACATTCATTTGCTTCTCAAGTGGTTGATGCTCTGCCTTAAAATACTACGAACAATGCTACATACAGACACTAAGTATACAAACTATTACATTAAATGTACAGATGGTACTACCACGTCAATGCATTATTGAACATATGGATAAACACATCTACTAAAAAAGTGCTACGTGCACATTTAGCATAATAGGTTGTATACTAACCGGTGCCTGTAACATTTCTGATACTATACATCACAAATGAACATCCAACAAATCTAATAGAGGATTATATCTCATTTTTATCGCGGAATAGACCTGGCTGTTAACGTCATTGTCTTTCATTTGCTTCCACGCAATTGTAAAGAGTGAGAAAACGGCACAAGTCACCAAAAACAAGAGCTACAAAACATCATTTTTTTTTTTACGAACCAATTGTTTCTCGTCTTCTAGTTCATCCCACATTAGAGATTTTTGTAATAGAATCAGAGTTTTTGTACTCAGTGGCGACTCCAGGAATATAAGTTAATGCGATCGAAAATTTTATCAAGTTTTGAATTACATTCAACCAACTAAAATATTGAGAGTTATAGGTCAATTCAATCTTTAAAGTTTTTTCAAAAAATCACTCTCTAAATTGGCTCCTTGTAGGTGATGGTTCTCGCTTTAGCCAAAAATGATGAGCTGGAGAGGTATGAATAGTCGACAGTAGATACACAGTAAGAAGGAGAATAAGGTGGTCTAGAGGAAGGGTGAAGAACAAAGCAAGTGTGCACAGAAAGGACCAAGGCAGTGGATTGCTCTCCATCTAATTCGTGTGATACCCTGGTGACCTAGGAGATGGGGACTTATTTCACAGAGAGAATGTTCTCCTCCCAATCAGTGATTATCCCTTTCTCTCTCTAGCATGACATATGCTCTGCCAAAATTTCACCAACCTCTGGGTATAGAAAGGGAATGTCCCATATTTATAGGCACCATGGACCAATGATTAGGTGACAGGCTGTCACCCTATAATATGATGACAGGTGTACTTTTCATACAATCTGGCTATACCGGTGACGTCATCCGCTGCGCGGTTGACTTGCGCGGTGGCGCGCAATCCCCCGCGCAGTGATCCTCTTGTTCTCTATAGCCACCAAGTCACTAGATCTCCCTTATTCCCATTAGGGCAAAGTCGTGACCTGTTCTGTCGCCCCCATACTGCAGCCAACCCTCAGGGGGCCCCCGGGATCCTGCCTTCAGACTGCAGCAGGTATAATTACCTGGGCTAAGTTAGACTAGCTTCTCGCGTTCTCGCCCACGTTCTAGGCGCGCTAGTCACTTGAGTCATGACCTTTTCTCCTGTTCGGATGGCCCATGGTTGTCCAAACATTGCCCTTGATGGGCCTAGAATGCCCGCCACTGAGACATCTAGCCTAAGGTGGTCCCGCGCCACTGGCCCCCCTGCGCGAAGACTTGCGCGGAGTGTGCCACGTGTCACGCGGTTACTGGTGCCACCTGGGTGACACTTGTCATCATCCAACTAGATGGTCAACATTGACTTTAGTCAACAAGGGGTCGCGCGCTGACCTCCCCTACACTCTTAAAGAGCGGGAAAAAAAAATTCTCAAATAATGTGCTAAATGATGAAATTGGTCTCAAACAAGTAAATAGGAAGACAATCACGATCTCAATAGCATTACATACTCCTATGTTTTATTTTTTCTTAACACACAACATTTCTCCCAAAACAGTTTTTGCCATACCCACTGGAAAAAACTAAGCATAGTCTCAGAAGCCTTGTTGTTAATTTAATTTCAGGACATAATTTATCATGAAATATACAATTTTAATTGTTAAGGCGATAACTTTCTTTCTTGTTTCTAAAAAAGTTGCGTATTATTTCTCCTAAGGTTTCAAGTTCGAGATCTCCCAAGTATTATCAACTCTTATGCATGGGTCAATCCATACATGACATTGCCCTGGCTTTAACTGGCCTCCGTGCTAGTGGACGATAGAATTAGGTCCCATGAATTAATCGAAATGCGTGCATGTAAGAGAGCACAGATACCCTAAGTTACCCACAGAAGAAAAACAAAGAATTTGTGTGTTGTTTTAACAAAAAACTTGTAGGTAATGTTTGTTAGAATTTCTGTAAACTTATATAATTGGAGATAATGACACAACAAAAGAATAATATGACGATACTACAAATATGAAATAAGAGAGATTAGAAAAACTTATATTGATCGAGGCACGCGTAAAGCGCTCTCCTAAGAGAAGATATGTCCCCGCTTACACCGAGTTGTGTGACATTCCACTCCCAAGATACAATGATCATCCACGGAAGCTTTGTGTGCAGCTAAAGCTATCCACACGAATCTAGAATCGCCTGTATGCTCCAAACAATAAACCTACATCTCAAGTAATTTAGATATATGTGTTACATATAGCTCATAGGTTTGATAAAATAATTTCGTCAAGAATATTCTACTTCATCTTGTGGACTAGCCACCTTTATATAGGAAAACAAACCTCCAATGCAATTAACTATTGCATATAATAGGCACTTTAATACACAATATAATATTTGGGAGTTACTAATATTAACAACCAATAATCACCAATTTAATTAGCTAATATGATTTGACCCAATTAATTGGTTTAAAGATATTTTAAAAGATTTTTTCTAACAATCCCTCACAAGATTTTAAAAATCATTCCGAAGTATAAAAGCAATGTTTATATAATACGTGAGCATTTTTACTGCGCAATGGGTGTAGGTACCTTCCAAGTTTGAACCTACACTTAGTGAAAGTAAGTTCCATTTGAAGGCACCACAGTGAACTAAATGTCTTGAACTGGGTCCTTGAGCCAAACTTCTGCTTACCCCACACGCAGTACGAGCAATTCGTTTTGATTCTAGTCAGGTTTGCGCGTTACGGTCATGCGCACATATCTTGTATCGTAAGTGTCTTTAGGGAGTAGCCTAATCTCCCACAGTAGCGACCCCACTACCACAATTACTTAGGTGAGACCTTCAGGGTTATTTGTGACCAATACCTGCAGAATACCTGTCTCGAACTCATTAAGAGTTAAACTCTTCCTCAAGCATCACAACAAAGATCACTATCACCATAGGAATGGGACTAGGGATACCCCTCATTAAAATGTCGTGATCTTTCTAGTCAACCTACAGTTTCGTTGTTACCCATTGAACCTTCTTCATGGGATCTCCAATCACAAAGGTTGGATGTCCACTATGATGACTAATTTATAGGCTTCAGTCCCAAACCACTCGATGATTTCCAATTAGCCTCCACACTAATCTTTCTTATTCATATATAGCATTTTTACCTTTTACTTTTCAGTATGCCATTTTACCTTTTACTTTTCTGTGCTAGTGGACGATAGAATTAGGTCCCATGAATTAATCGAAATGCGTGCATGTAAGAGAGCACAAATACCCTAAGTTACCCACAGAAGAAAAACAAAGAATTTGTGTATTGTTTTAACAAAAAACTTGTAGGTAATATTTGTTAGAATTTCTGTAAACTTATATAATTGGAGATAATGACACAACAAAAGAATAATATGACGATACTACAAATATGAAATAAGAGAGATTAGAAAAACTTATATTGATCGAGGCACGCGTAAAGCGCTCTCCTAAGAGAAGATATGTCCCCGCTTACACCGAGTTGTGTGACATTCCACTCCCAAGATACAACGATCATCCACGGAAGCTTTGTGTGCAACTAAAGCTATCCACACGAATCTAGAATCGCCCGTATGCTCAAAACGATAAACCTACATCTCAAGTAATTTAGATATGTGTTACATATAGCTCATAGGTTTGATAAAATAATTTCGTCAAGAAAACTCTACTTCATCTTGTGGACTAGCCACCTTTATATAGGAAAACAAACCTCCAATGCAATTAACTATTGCATATAATAGGCACTTTAATGCACAATATAATATTTGGGAGTTACTAATATTAACAACCAATAACCACCAATTTAATTAGCTAATATAATTTGACCCAATTAATTGGCTTAAAGATATTTTGGGCCTTTTTGTTTCCTAGTTTAGTTTTAGTTTTAGTTTTGATGACATCATCATTTCCCTCATTTCTCTCTCTATCTCTCTCCACTCATTACACCTGATGACATCATCAAAACTAAACTAAACTATCTAACCAAACACAGCCTTTAAAAGCTTTTTTCTAACAAAACTTACCTAGTACTTTGCAGTTTGCACACTAGGGTGGGGTCATAAACAAGTTTTAATGGGTTCATGCATTGGACAATGGAAATGTATAGATAGTAGTAGTGCCATTTGAAGACTTCCTAGGATTCCTTGTAAAAAGTTAAGGCACCGACATTACCAATTAATCTCGTCAAGGGCTAGACTGACATTAAAATTCTGTCCTCATATTTTTCGATGACAATTTTACAAAAACTGTCATTGTTTCAATTTTTAGTGTGTCATCTTTAACTATTTTTGCATTAGTGATATCTTTCAATGGGGTCAGCCGACCCCAGTAGTTTGGATGTAGTGGCGCCCCTGTTTGTACTAAAAATGTAACGCCCCCAAAATTTGGGCACGTTAATTATTATTTCATACCATAAATAAGTTTAATCCTTAAACTTTAATACAAATAATAATGTTCTCAAACACTATATAAATAATAACCAGGGTGGTTCTAGGTCTTCGTCTATCTCTGCGCCGGGTCATTCCCCATTCCGGCAGCACTGCCTGCTCCATAGGACTGGTCTCCACAGTATTGGTCATGTCCATCTAGATAATCTGACATAATACGTCAGAGTCGCGCAAGCAACATTGTGGTATTATGCCAGGGTTACACAAGTGCAACACCATGAGTAAGGCCCAATAGTTCACTATGCTAAACTTCTAAGTAGCAATTCTAGAACAATAAGTTCATAAACAGGATATGATACTTGTGAACAGTAAACCATGCAATGCATCATGCGTGTCTATGCAGATCAGAGTAAACATGCGTAGAAAACAGTATATCTCTTTCAGTGTCTCAACAGTGTCACGTGTCATTTCCTCAAAACAGTTTCTTAATCACTTCTCAAAACACATCTCATTTATCATCAGTTTTTCCTAGAAATCGATTTCTCGTATCAGTGCCTCTTTTAGCATTCTTCTTCAAATTTCATACATCTCCCATCACTCGAAAGTTATTGGTTCGTTTACGCCTCCTTTCAGCTGACGGTACCAACCTTTCCGCTCGAGGTCCCGGCCGTCGTGCATCAACGAACTTAACAGCCTGTTTGCATGGTCCGTCCACCCCGCGACTCACACGACACAGTCCCGGCCGCCTTGCATCACCGAACTTAACAGCCTGTTTGCAAGGTCTGTTCACCGTGTGTTGTGCACGCTTAGCCCAAACATCCAAGTTCTCTCTGCGAACTAGAAGTGGCGCTCTCGCTGCACTACTTCATCAAAACCATTCCTCCAAGTTCTCTCTGCAAACTTGAGGTGGCAACAAATTCATCTCATATCATTTCATTCCATTTCATTTCATTTCCCGAAAAGTTCATTTCTCTTTTTCCAAAAACTCATTTTCATTCTCATCTCTATTTTCTCATCAACAGCTATTCAATTTTTTTTTCCAAGTCTGGTGTCATAACGTACTGTGTACGTGCTCAGTGTCACATGCTCAAAATCATGCCCACGCAATATTCCATAAATCCTTTCTAAAATTTATATTTTCCAAATAAATATTTCCCACATAAAATCATACATTTTAATGCAACAACTTTCTCCAAAATAATATTTCCTCTAAAATTTTCTCTCATAAAATCATACACTTTAATACACCAACTTTCTCCAATAAATAATATTTTCCAATTTCTCTCTCTAATTTTATTCCTCATCAAAAAATCCTATTTTTCTCTTTTTCTTTTCAAACTATTCTATTTCTTCTAAAAGAAAATAAGTCAACTTGCTCTCTCTAAAATAATTTAAACACATTTCTTTTCTAGAGATTTCTTACCAAAAATTTGACTCAATTAATTATGCACTTTCTAAAAACATATTTTGTCTCTCCAAAAATACTCTTTATATTTCTAGAAAACTTTCTTCTTAAATAAAACATCTTTTCCATATCTAATAAAATCACAACTTTCTTTCTAGAAAAATTTACTCAACTCTAGAAATCTTTTTCTCTCCACCATGACCATAATATACACTCTCTAATTTAGTTAGTAAAAATTTTCTAGAAGAAAATTTATTGCAACTCTCATTCATTTTTATTTGGTAAAAACTCCATATTTTTACAAAAAGAATAATCTCATACAACTATAAATATTTCTTTTTAGTAAGAAACAAATCCTTCACCATATGAAGTTAATCTACTTAATAAGGAAGAATTATCTTAAACAACAACCTATAAATTAATCATCTAAGATTAACTAGTTCTTCCAAGAAATATCAACAAAATAATGCTAGAATCTTATCTAGTATAATACACATTTTCTCATCTCTTCTAATCAACTTCCAATCACTAACTATACTTCTAATTTCATGAAGAACCATTCTAATTAGAATCTAATTAACATCCTTGTTGATTTTCAACATGAAATCCTCTTTCTTAAACATTAGATAACATGCTTAGTAGCTTAATACATGCATAAATTAACCCAATCAAGCTTCAAAACCATGCTTAGAAAACTAATTAGAACATCATAATGAAACTAGAAATAGCTAAATAGAAGGTTAGTTTAGTAAACTACCTTGATTTCCAGGTGTAAACCGGAAGCCGATAAGCTATCCTTTGGTGTAGAGGCTCCTTAATCTTCCTAATTTTCTTACTAATTAACTTAGCAATAAGTTAATTAGTGCCTAAATAAGTTGACTAAGTGGTGGTAGAAGTTGGTAGTTTGTTGGGAATAAGAGAGACAAACAAATAGAGAAAGTGCAAAGTGGTCCCAAGGAACAAAAAGGTGGCTATTTATAGCCAAAATGGGACCTCCCCCTCCCCTCAAAACTTTCGACATACACACACACATCCCTTGGCCGAAATATGCATGTGGGGGGAGTAAATGTGGTGCTTTGAATTAGTACATGGGAACTACACTAGTAGTTACAACTTACACTCTATAGTTTAGGCTAGGTTCTAGGTTTCTATGCTTGCAAGTTAAGCAAATATGGGAAGATGTATGGAAACCAACGTGGGAAATGATGGTGGGGAAAAATGTGCCTCTTGTTGTGTAGGTTTTTGCATGGTCATCTTTGTTATGGGATGTTTTTAGGAGCTAATATACACAATATGCATGTGCATGGGAGTTATGGCTATGGGGTCGCCTTGGTGGGCTAATAGTAGGGGGAATATTCCTCCCTAAAACATGGAAGCATGTTTCATGGAAGCTTGGGGTCCAAGGTCTAGTATAGATAGGCCTAGGTTGTGTAAATTGTGCTCTAATACATGTATTATGTGGGTATGTATAGGTTACTCCTAAAATAGCAAGGCTTATTCTAACTAGTTTTGGGTACAAAACCTTAGCTTAGGAAGCTTCCCTCAAACATCCATTTTGCTTGCTCAAGTGTACAAGCATTTACTCTTGCATGTGCAAGAGTACTTGCTCACATGCATGCACACACTCACTCTCACTCTCTCTCTAACTCTAACTTGGTCAAATACCAAGTTCCAAGGTATAGGATGGTGGGTACTTGTCAAGTACCGAAATAGTTGGGAGATATAAAGGTGGCGGTTGGGGTGGTTCCGAGTATTAAACACGGCCTCCGGGCGCTGCGATAGTGTAACGGGTGTGTTACTCGTTCTCGTACGCTCTCATACATGGCTAGAATTTTTGTTATTCAAATTAAAAGGGTTTATTAATAATTAAATCGGAAAATATATCAATTAATAGAAAAAAAAATTTATTGAATTATTAAACGAAATTTTCATTTACAAAAATTCGGGTCGTTACAAAACATATATGTAAATTATATGGGATGAAAGCATATCATGATTAAGTCTATTATCATCTTGTCTGTCATATGAAAATTAAAAGTATCATATAAATCGCCATTTGGATCTGGTAGGAACCAAAACCGTAAGTGTAAATCTTTGAACCAAACCATTTCATTTTTTATTTTATAAACTGAGACCAAACCAAACTGCTAAAAAATTGAACCAAATTGAACCAACTACCAAAGTTTGGTAGTTACACTACCACACTACTAAAAAATCGAATCATTTTCATGGTTTTTTTTTTTTTTTGTAAATACACTTTCACGATGATTTTGGTCACCACTACCTACACTACCAAATTACTAAAAAATGGAACCATTTTCATGGGTTTTTTTTTTTGTAAATACACTTTCACAATTATTTTGGTCACCACTACCTAATATTTGAAGACTTCAGGGGATATTCCTTGTAAAAAGTTCAGGTCGGCACTGGCATTACCAATCTCGTCAAGGGCTATATTTAATGCAGTACTACCAAGTCTTTGTGAATGAATGGTAATAAACTGGCAATTGCATGTGACTGTTGGACTAGTTCTAAGCTATAAAATCAGTCACATGACTCACATGCCTAAAAGCTACTCCTACATTTTTATTTTCAGAATTAATTATATCTGCCAAATTAAGGAAATAGAAATTAGGGATGGGCATGGAGAGGGTAGGGGGTGGATACCACTACCTCCATCCCCAATCCCTAAACCCATATCAATTCTCATCCTCTCCCCAATCTCCACCGGAGATTTTTTTTTTAACCTCCATCCCCGCGCCAATGCTGGGAATGGGGATTCCCACGGGAAATCAGGGATCCAAAAGTTCACTCAAATTATTCAAGTGAATACCAAAGAAGTTGTATTAAAATCCAAAGCTAATGACAAAAGTGGTTCCCAAATATAATTAAAACGTACCAATTCACTCAAAAGTGCTATTGCTGTTCTTGTTTTTTTTCTTTTTTTTTTTGTTTTAGTTGAAGTTTTAGCCAACTAACACAAAAAAAGTTTTAGCCATCTTCTCCACCACTTGACCACCCTCTCTAATCTCCACCAAGGTCTCTACGCCCAGCCACACCCAACAACCATCACCATCTACCGCTATCCATCATAAAAACTAAATCCCTAAGCCAACAGTAAGCGTGAATTTCCAAGAACCAGAATAAATCCTCAATGATACTATAGCTTATGGTGATTCAAAAGAAAACGTTTAAACTTTTATCCAAAAACCAGAATAAACCCTCAATGATACTATAGCTTATGGTGATTCAAAAGAAAACTTTTTAATTTTTACTATGGATACTATAGCTAATCGGCCATCACTGGGAGGAAAATTTAGCATTCGCAGTAGCTTGTTCGAAAAAAAACCAAAAACAACCAAAAGAGGAAACAAAAAACGTTGTTAAGTTTTGCTAGCTTGCTGTTCTAATCAGTTAAGGCTGAACAGCTTCAAGGGAAAGCCTTTAGTCTCTCTGAAGATCACATCATGATTGCTTCTAGTTAGCTGTAACAACTCCTAAATTTGGATCCCGTACAGACAAATGGAACAGTAGATCCAACAAAAACAATTCTAATTATAAGTTAATACTTTTACATGCTTAATTATAAGTTATACTCCACTTATGAACTTATCCAGGAAAAAAAAAACTTATAAAGTTATATAATATACCTATATATGTGAACGGGGATGCGGGGAGGGGAGGGGATCGGGGAGGAGATCGGGGAGGGGACTGACTATACCATCCCTTACCCGAACCCCGAAATTTTTTTTAAAAAATCCTCATACATTACCTGATCTCCGAAAAAATCCCCGAACCCCCTACCCATTCAGGGAGGGGAAGGGTTGGATCGGGGCAGGTCGGCCGAGATGGCCATCCCTAATGGAAATGCGTTCACTATTCAACAGTATATGCATTGCCCTTATCCCCTTTGCGGAGACTTCAAACGATGGGAATCCTCTCAATAAAGAGTTTTTTTTTTTTTTTTTTCAACCGATTGAAGTCAATTATATAAATGATAACCAAAATCCATACATATCAAAGTTTTTTTCCAACCGACTGAAGTCAATTTTATAAACGATAACCAAAATCCATACATATCAAACCAAACATCCATTGCCTTGGAGAGGAGATAGAAGTCACAAAGGAGGCCAAAACTCCCACGTAGAGAAAAACAAGACCTCTCATAACTCTTTGAGCAACATTATTGCTCAATAAAGAGTTTACTCATCTACAAAGCTAAGTTGGGAGAAATTATTTGGTGATGTGAATCAGATACCGTGTCATTTCTAGTTCCATTATTTAAGATTTTTTCTGTTGATGAAAAATTTGTTGCTATATTATTGCACCTGTTCGTTGTTATTTTCACAAAGTAATGATATTTTGTCTCTCTTAAAGGATGAGAAGAGGGAGGCGAAATTAGTTGGGTTGATGAGGTGATATGGGTTAGTTATCAAATTGGCAGCAAATTTGCTTGCCTGCCTGGTAGAGAGCCTATTGCCATACTTTTATTAATACTAATCCTCTAACAAGGATAAGATATTTGACTTGTAGGTATACTTATTCATGTATCTCTTCAATGACCCAAAAGTGTATATTGTATTATTTGGTCAACATGAGGCAGATGCAGGAAATCTTATTAAGCTCGAAAAGACGACTTTTAATCATTGACCAAAAAAAAAAGAGGAGTGATTATTCAATACTCTTGGAGCACCCTCACTGTTGCTCCAGGTACTTCTTTCATCACATCGGGTGTGGGGACCACACATTTGATGATGGAGCATACACAATTGTGTGGTGGAGAAGACTTCTTTAGTAGCACGTTAGAGACGAAGCTATTTGGTGGGACAGGATTGCACATACCATCCACGGTTCCAAAATAATTTTTTTTTAACATTAATAGTTTAGGCAGCTATCGGTCCAAACACCTTAATTTTTCACAGAACGATGATAAATAGCGTTTTAAAAGATGGATGGTTTGGATCATGAAAAATATATCTCAAAGATTTTCATTTAAAGACTACTGGAGAAATGAATCAAACCTTTATTTTTGTTTTAACAAAAAATAAATCCCAGGACAATGCTTGACTTTGCAATTATCATTTCTCTTCGTATTATTATTCTAAAAACGTACAAGAATACCAAGTAAACTCATCTAAATAGCGCTACCCTCGATCCTAAATCCTAACTCCACTCCTATATATCCACTTGACGGTGCTCCGGAAGCAAGTAATAATTTTCCCCAAAGAAGTGATCTCTTTTTCGATAAGGTTCTATCAAGAAGTCTCAACTACCTAGCTACTTGTGGAAACTCAATTAATCAACAAGGACATGTTTTACCTTTCCTTTTTTTTCTCTATTTCTTTTTGTTTTTTTTGGCCGGCATGGCTGACCACCGACTCCAATTGAAAATTCAAAGTTTCAAACAACCAAAATCAGACTTTTTCTCAAAGTCAATCTCTCTACATACATATACCTAGCTAATTACTAACTCTCAAGACAATATCATCAACTAAATCTCTCTCTCTCTCTCTCTCTCTCTCTCTCTCTCTCTCTCTCTCTGATCACATGCTCATGGGCATCACAACTTGTCTATGTTTTCGACCAAATTCGAGTTCGGTGGTGAAACTAATTTTTTGGGAAGGAAGCACTAGGGTTCTAACCGAGAAAAAGCTTGCCGGCGAGATCATGTTCGAGTTTCCAGACCACATGGTTTGCCATGCAGACTCATTCTTCATTGGCCGCCCGATCCCTTCCCTTTCAATCGACGACGAGCTCATCAAAAACCAAACCTACTTCGTCCTCCCACTCGATTCCTTCCCAACCAACGTTCTCTCAGCTTCTTCTCTCTCCTCCTTAGTATCAAGCCCTAAACGATGCCCCATAGATTTCAAACACCGCCCTTTTGAGTACATAAAGGGGTCGAACGGGAGGGTTTCGATTAGGGTTTTGCCGGAGTTTTTGACACAAGTTATGACAAGAGGTAAGGGATTAAGTGAAGATGGTAAGGACAGTAATGGTACTCCTAATAGCCATGGATTTCTTTGTAGCACGCCGGAGTTGAAGAAACACTATGATCAGTTGGTTGGGTCTAAGGATCAAGTTTGGTCACCGAAGCTCGAAACCATTTCAGAATACAAGGTTAGGGTTTCACCATGTTGGTTCCTAGGGTTGGAAAGGAAACAGAAAGAGTGCTAATTTTTAGTCATTTTAGTTCTCGTGGCCAATTACAATTCGATTGGTACTATTTAGATGCTCTCGATAGTAATTTTTCTTGCAAATTTGGACAATTTGTTATCAAACTTGTACAAAATTTAATGATAGTACATGTCAAAGTATTTGCTTATCTATTGTTTTTTATCACCAACAAAATTTATTAATACTAGACAAAGGTGCATCGAGGAAAAACATACTCAAGCACAAGTGCACAAGTATTTGCTTATCTATTCAGGTTATGATGCACGTTAAATCAATTTGAAGAATTCTTCAATTAATATGCATTATAATGCACACAGGGAAATTAAGCCATGCGTCGAAACTCGTCTAGATTACAGAGATAATTGAGATGGGGAACAACGGTAACATACTGAAATTTTGGCCGAACATCGGCAAGTCCTATTGTAATAACGAGTAAAACTTCATGCTATAGAGTGGTATAAATTTTTATCTACCAGAAAAGAACCAAACTCTTTCCCTTAAGCAAAAATCGTTATACTAATCCTCCGTCATCACAAGTCCCTCTTGTTTTATGGCTGAAACCTTTTGCCTTTGCTACGCTAATAATCCCCTCTTGCCTCACCCTCACAAAGCTCGATCCATTGCAGAACACGATTTATTCGAGCAATCAGTTTGGAAATATAGGAGAGAACAAATTGTAAATGCTGGTTTTCGATTTTAATTAAGTTTTCAAACAAATCTCAAATGTTGTTCGATTGTTAGCTTTCGAACAAATAATGGATGTCAACCCTAATGGGTTGTCATATGATTTAGGAGTTTGTTCCCTCCTAACCTCAACATATAAGCGTGTGAACTATGGGAGGAAATATAGGGATTAGTTTGAGATGCGCACAAGATGACCGCAAAGACCCTGCACTACGATTAGGAATTTTTTTCCCCTAAATGTAACATAATATTTTTGTGGTAAGGCTTTTGATCTTTTTTATTTGCTTATATAGGTTCGTTGGTTTATTCTTGTTGATCTTTTCGGTGTATGTTTACTAAGAAAATTGCTTTTGTTATTAATTTCTGTGTCTCTTGGGTTGTGGTTTGGGCCTATAAATTACGTAGCTTCTTCATGGGGCGTGTAGAGAAGGAATGGAGGATGGCATTGTTTGAAGGATGGGTTGCCCGCCGGCGCCGCGGAAATGGTAGAAAAACCGGCTTGGTAGCCTGGTAGGTGTACAGGGGGTGGTGTGTGGTGACGAGGATGATGCATGTCTCCTGAGAAATTAAATAAGGGCGGTTTTTAGAATTTCTGATGAAGAAGAATTGGTTTGGGAAAATACTAGGATCCATGAAAAAAAATTCCAAAATCGTCCAGAAAATAGAAATCGATGGTCCAGATTCACAAAATCATTAATTTCTCTTTCCTAGACCACTCGGGAAAAACTTTTCCTGTATCCTACTACTCGTTAGTTTGGGGTGGTTAATTAATGAGACATTTGTTGGCTGAAATACTGAATATTGTTGAACTGCCATTACTAACGTCGAAGTAGCATATAGTATATCAATTGTACCAAAATAAGACTCTGAATTGGGGTCTGGATTTGGATGGTAGATCTAAGATAAATCTTATCTGTATGGAAAAAATTTTGATGAACTCATAGGTATAGGTATGACTTCGTCGATAAAATTGACCCCACTCGTATCCCTTTGGCGTTGCCAGTATCCAATACGAAAAGACGTGTTACTTTTCGAGAAATGATAATGTCAAAATCATTTTTGTTTGTGTCAAAACTATAGTGCACAAAAGGCTTGTACCTTGCACATGGTACAAGGCTTTTAAGCACTACAGAGTACATTTTTTGCACAAACAAAAACTGTTTTGGCATTAACATCACCCTATTTTCCGATAAGAAAATAAATACTTTCGTGCATAATTTCTAAAATTTATTGAAATCAAATTATAGTACTCAACTATTAACTTCTTTAAATCTCGTCAAGAACATCAGTCACACGAAGGATTTTGTTGATCAATATCATTGGATGTTTTTATATAACACATTTGTCTAAATCAAATAATGCCTATTTTGATCATCTTGATCAAGTCTACTTTTGTATGATTTGTAACGCCCCGCATTTTCGGGATACGTTATGGATTATTATTACAATTTAAAGTCGGTCTTAAACAGTAATAATAATAACCAAAAGAAATACATATAGATGATCTATCCTTCACAGATTACAAAAAAAAAAAATAGACTGGGTGGACTCTATGGCTCCATACGTTCCTTGATCTGGTCGTGCTCCATGTCGGCAGCTCCTCCGGCGCTATATTATTCCTCCTGTTCATCGTGACAATCTAGCATAATACCAACATCGTGGTATTATGCCAGGGCAAACCGTGAGCGAGGACGCTCAATAGATACCGTACCCCAACATTAAACTAGCAATTCTAGAACAATATTGTTGGCAGGTAAATAGTTGAAAATCATTTATCAAAACGGTAAGTTCATGCGTGTCAATGCATCAGTATCACATCAAATCAGAGTGCAGCTTAAATAAAATCAGTATCCCATTTCTTTTCATATCAGAGTGCAGCTTTAATAAAATCAGTATCTCGTATTATTTCAGAATCCAGAGTATAGTGTCAGTATCTCGTATCATTTTCTCATAACAGCATTCTTCTTCAAATTTCAACCATGTCAACATCTCACATCTCTCGAAAGTTATTGGCCCGTTCTACAACCCCGTTCTAACGGTCACCAACCTTTCCGTACGAAGGGTCGGCCACCCATAAACTGACTCCTGCAGTATGAGGTCCGCTAACTCCGCGTCACACACGACATAGTCCCGGCTACCCATATCACTGAATCCCCACCAGTCTGTTTATGAGGTCCGCTTGCTATGTGTTGTACTGAGTAAGTTCTAACCGTCAAATTCACCCGCGGAATTTGAGGAGAAACTTCAAACAGCACTACCGTATAGTTCCATTGAGCTTTGACCACCAGTTCACCCCGGGGAACTGAGGCGGGACTCCAATGGCAGTATTGTTTATAGTATAGTTCCATTGAGCTTTGACCACCAGTTCACACCGGGGAACTGAGGCGGGACTCCAATGGCAGTATTGTTTATAGTATATTTCCATTGAGCTTTGACCACCAGTTCACACCGGGGAACTGAGGCGGGACTCTAATGGCAGTATTTTATTTACAACAGTATTTTCATTCTCATCTCTATTTCTTCTTGTAAAAACAATCGATCATTTTCTTGAAAAATGTATCGTGTCGTACCGTCTCGAAAAACATGCACATGCCATATTACATAAAAATCTTCCGTTTAGAAATCGTTTCAAGATAAACTTTTCGTTTAAAAATATTTCACGATAACCGTGTTACTTTAGGTACAAAATCTTGTTGGTGACTTTCTTTAGACAAATGAGATAACCAGGAGAGTCCCAGGCTGGATGGCCGCACGAATGCAGTTACTGGCACCATTCCTTTCTTAGACAGCGCTAGGCATATCTTTTTTGACAGACCCTCAAGGGTGTTAGCCTTGGGTTAATCTCAACAGTCCAAGTACAGTCAAAACATTTTGAAGTTGCTTTAAGAAAAGTTTAGTCGACTATTTTCCAAAAAAATCAATTGGGCAGCATAACAGCGTAAATTTGAAAAGTCGATTTTCATCCGGGCATTATAACTGGATATTTTAAGTTTCCAAAAGTCCATCGGGCATTATAACGATGCATTTTGATAAGTCAATTTCAAATCGTGCATAGTATCGACTAAGTGTGTTTTTCAAAGTCTAATTGTTCATAAAATCACTAATCACCAACATAATCACGTTTAATCATAATTAGGCATGTTTAAGCAAAATAATAACCTCCTTAATATGAACTAGTAAATACTAATCTAAAGTTAAGATAAAGTATCTACCTTAATTCCGATGATTAGTCGGAAGCCGATAAGCTAGTTGAATTCCGGCGGCGTAACGACTAGTCGACCTTTGCTCAAACGCTTTCTTGCTAACTTATTCTACCTTTCTAAGATCTAGGGGTGGTCGAGAGTGGTGGAGTGTGGTGGTTTAGGATGAGTTTCAAGAAGAACACTCAAGAACTCACTCAAGAACACTAGAAAGCACAAAGTGGAGAAGTTGAGAGATTTTGGTGTGAAATGAAGCAAGGAGAGTGAGCTATTTATAGTGAAGCAATGAGGTTCACCTCCCCCAAAAATAATCACTAGCCAAAAACCCTCCCCACAAGTGTCCAAACAACCTTTTGCAAAAGCAAAAATTAGGTTTTAAAGACTAGTTTTAGGTTATAAGAAATTCCCCACCAAATTTCCCACCAACTTAAAGATTAGTTTTAGGTTATAAGTAATCTCCCACCTAATTTCCCACCAACTTAAAGATTAGTTTTAGGTTATAAGTAATCTCCCACCTAATCAAGGTTAGCTTTAATAAAATAAAATAAGAGTTGGGGATTTAGTAAGGCTTCCGGACGCAGTGTGGTGAAATACCCGGTGTGTACGCGTTTATTTACGGCGCGAAAAGTATAATTAAACAGGTTAAATCTAATTCGTTTAATCTAACCAAACCAAATTATAAACTATAATTATTTAAAAATAAAACCGCATTAATAAACCGAAATTTTTTTTTTTACAAAATTTCGGGTTATTACAACCTATCCCCCTTAACAAATTTCGTCCTCGAAATTGAATATTACTCGACAGGTGGAAACAGTTGCGGATAATTAGCCCTCATGGCTTCTTCTCTTTCCCAAGTTGTTTCCTCCATCCCCCGATGTTTCCACAAAACTCGTACTAATCGGATAGTCCTATTGCGGATGCTCTTCTCCATACTATCCTGAATTTCAACCGGCTCTTCCTCAAAAGTTGCGTCTTCATCTATATTAAGATCTCCCCAGTTTAATACGTGTGTTGGCAGGGCAAGATACTTCCTTAACATAGAGACATGAAAAACATTATGCACTCGGTCGATTTGCGGCGGTAATGCTAACCGGTATGCTACTTGTCCAATTTTCTCCAAAATCTCAAATGGGCCGATATATCGTGGGGATAGTTTTCCCTTCCTCCCGAATCTAATTATTCCTCTCCGAGGTCTAATTTTCAGAAACACGTGGTCTCCCTCTTTGAATGACAAAGGTCTGTTTCTTCGATCCGCATAACTCTTCTGTCGGCTCTGCGCAGTAAGCAGTCTCTGTTGAATCAACTTGATCTTCTCCGTTGTGTCTCTGACCAAATCAGGTCCTAGCAATCCCGTTTCTCCGGCGTCAGTCCAACAAACCGGTGATCGACAAGGGCGGCCGTACAGAGCTTCGTAGGGTGCCATCTTGATGCTAGCCTGATAACTGTTATTGTAGGCGAATTCTACTAATGGCAGATGTCGTTCCCAATTCCCTGTGAAATCTAAGGTGCAAGCCCTAAGCATGTCCTCCAATATCTGGATTGTCCTCTCCGTCTGTCCATCAGTCTGCGGATGAAAAGCAGTACTGAGACGTATGTCAGTTCCTAGTGCTCTTTGCAGTCCTTTCCAGAACTGTGAGATAAATCTAGGATCTCTGTCTGACACGATTGACACTGGTACTCCATGAAGTCGCACGATCTCCTGGATATAGAGTATTCCCAATGCTTCCATATTTTCCGTCATTTTCACTGGCAAGAAGTGTGCCGACTTAGTGAGACGGTCTACAATTACCCACACAGCGGTGTTTGACTTAAACGACCTCGGAAGTCCAGTCACGAAATCCATTGAGATATGCTCCCATTTCCACTGTGGAATTGGTAGCGGCTGCAATTCTCCTCCAGGCCTCTGGTGTTCAGCCTTAACTTGCTGACAAACTAAACAAGTCTTTACAAATTCTGCCACGTCTTTCTTCATTCCTTCCCACCAATATGTCCGTCGTAAATCATGATACATCTTCGTACCTCCAGGATGAACAGCGAAATTCGAGTGGTGAAATTCTTGAAGCACGGCTTTTCGAAGTCGACCTAAGTTGGGTACAAATACTGAGCCTTTAAATCTCAAACTGTTATCCGCTGCATGCAGGGTCCAACCGGGCAATTCCTTTCCTGAACTGAGTTGTGATCTAGTGAATTCACAGTCCTGTTCAAAAGTCTGTGCCAACAGGATCTCCCGGTGAAGTGCTGGTTCTGCCACTAGTGCAGATAATCGCATCTGATCTCCATTAGATGACGGTTGCAAATTGAACTCGTTCAGAGTATCTATCATCTCCCATTCCTTCACAGCTATCTTGGCTTTTTGTGCCCTGTCCTTTCGACTCAGGGCATCAGCAACAACATTTGCCTTGCCAGGGTGATATGACAGGGTAAACTTGTAGTCTTCCAAGTACTCCATCCACCTTCTCTGTCTCATA
Source organism: Vaccinium darrowii (assembly GCA_020921065.1). Classification (NCBI taxonomy): domain Eukaryota; kingdom Viridiplantae; phylum Streptophyta; class Magnoliopsida; order Ericales; family Ericaceae; genus Vaccinium; species Vaccinium darrowii. The sequence goes on from CM037156.1 coordinate 9,459,514, forward strand.
TTCAACTCCTTCTGAGTGAACAGATACTTGAGACTTTTGTGATCCGAGAAAACCTCAAATTGTTCGCCATAAAGGTAATATCTCCAAGATTTTAGAGCAAAAACTATTGCTGCTAATTCTAGATCGTGAGTAGGGTAGTTCTTCTCGTGCGATCTGAGCTGTCTCGATCCATATGCCACGACTTTTCCGTTCTGCATTAGTACACATCCTAGTCCTTCCTTTGATGCGTCACAATATACTTGATAACCAATGTCCCTTTCAGGAATGATCAGTATCGGTGCACTGGTCAGTCTCTTTTTCAACTCTTGGAAAACTTTCTCACACTTGTCATTCCATTCGAACTTAACGTTCTTCTGAATCAATCCAGTCATTGGTTTGGCAAGAGTAGCAAATTCCGGAATGAATCTTCGATAATATCCTGTTAAACCCAAGAAACTACGGATCTCAAATACGGAAGTTGGCTGCTTCCAATCCAACACAGCTTCTACCTTGCTGTTGTCAACTGCAATACCATCCTTAGACACCACGTGTCCCAGAAATTGAACCTGCTCTAGCCAGAACTCGCATTTACTAGCCTTGGCATAAAGCTGGTTGTCTCTTAGTACTTGCAGGGCTACCCGAAGGTGTTCTTCATGCTCCACTCGATTGGCTGAGTATATCAATATATCATCAATGAACACCACCACAAATCTATCTAGATAGGGTTGGAATATCTTGTTCATGAGGCACATGAATACTGCTGGAGCATTCGTCAGTCCAAACGGCATGACCACGAACTCATAATGTCCGTATCTTGTCCTGAACGCGGTCTTTGAAATGTCCTCGTCGCGGATTCTCAACTGATGATACCCTGATCTTAGATCAATCTTTGAGAAACAAGTTGCTCCTCTTAACTGATCAAATAGGTCATCTATTCTAGGCAGGGGATAACGATTCTTGATCGTGACTTGGTTTAGTTGCCTATAATCAATGCACAGTCGTAAGGTTCCTTCTTTCTTCTTCACGAATAGTGCAGGTGCTCCCCATGGTGAAGTACTTGGTCGGATGTATCCTTTTTCCAACAATTCTTGTAGCTGGGTCTTCAATTCCTTCAGTTCTGTTGGCGCCATACGGTATGGGGCTATAGAAATCGGAGCGGTTCCAGGTTGAAGCTCGATGGAAAAATCAATCTCCCTTCGTGGCGGTAATCCAGGTAGATCGTCAGGAAATACATCTGCATACTCGCAGACGATGTGTGGCAGTCCTAACTCCTCACGGTCAGATTCTTCCAACTGGAGACTAGCTAGCCATCCGAACAGTTGGTTCTGCCATTTCAAATGTCTAATCACCGGATTCACAGTCTGTCTATCCCCCTTAAAACGGAAACATGTCCCATCAGGGGTAAAAGCTGTTACTAGCTTTAGATGGCAATCAATGACTACTCGATGAGTTGACAGCCAATCCATCCCCACAATTAAGTCGAAGTCAGCCATCTCGATCACGCGAAAATCGCAAGTTAATCGGATATTATTCACTTCTAACTCGCAACCTTTACAAATTAGATTAACTGGTACAGTACCGCCTAAGGGTGATGCTATTGTCATCTGGTTCTCTAGGAGTTCAGTGTTTAATCCTAGCGCAGATACGCAGGCAACTGATATAAACGAATGTGATGCTCCAGTGTCAAATAATGCTTGTACGCAGGTACTGGATAACAGTAGCGTACCTTGGATCATAGAAGGATCCTGCTCCTGGATTTGATTCTCACTATGCAGAGCATACAGGCGTCCTGTCCCGTTCTGAGGTGCCTTGACCTGCTGCTTTCCATTCCAGTTGTTCTGTTGAGCTGGCCTAGCGTTCTGTTGCATAGGCTGTTTGCCATAGTTCTGAAGCGGCTGCGGCTGCTGCTGCTGCTGATTCCCATAGGTAAAACCGTCCTTCCTCGGGTGAGGACAGTTGCGGTTGAAGTGTCCATAGCCCGCACAGTTGTAACACTTGACTGGTTGGTTGTTAAAATTGGGATTTTGTGGCGGCGGTCCTTGCTTGACTTCATTCCTTCTCCAAGGCTGAGTGTTAACTTGGTTAGGTCTGGCTGGGTAGGGCCCACGATTGTTGTTGTTCTGCACCGTCCTGATGGGTCCTCCCGAACTGCTTCCTTGACGCTTAGCCCGGAAGTCAACGTCCTCCATTTCCATCCTTAGGGCACATTTCACCGCTTCAGCATAAGAAGTATAGCCCATTCCCATCACAATCTTGCGAGTCGAGCCAAGTCCCCATTCAAACTTTCGGACCTTGTCCTCCTCAGTCGGGGCAATGGCACGGCCATAGCGGTACAGTTCCTCAAATTTAGCGACATACTGCGTCACTGACATCGAACCTTGCTGCAGGTTCTGGAATTCCTGGATCTTTGCCTGCTTAATAGGAGCAGGAAAGTACTTATCCAGAAATATGTTCTCAAACTCCTCAAAGGTCATGGTTTCGATGTTATAGGCGGCTTCAATCAGTTCCCACCAATATCGAGCCTCTCCTTGGAGTTGGTAAGCAGCGAGAGCTACACAGTGGTTGTCTTGGTTGACTCCCAAGGTGCTAAGGATCACCTTGATCTCTTTCAGCCAAGCTTCGGCTAAAGTAGGGTTAGGTTCGCCATGAAAGACGGGTGGGCGTCTTTTACAGAATTCGTTCATAGCTTGAGCACGAGACATGGGACCATGGTTGATATTATTAGGAGGGGGTCGGTTCGCGTTGAGCGCAGCAATGAAGGCTTGCATGAGTTGAGCCATGTCCGGATTAGCTCCGTTATTTCCATCAGAAGAGCCTTCAACATTGTTACGCGTAATTGCCATCCTAGAGTTATTAATTTGTTGGGGGAATCAGTCTAAAATACTTGCAAAATTTATCAAAGCATAACTGCTTAAATTAACAGAGATTTTATTAAAACGAATCTTTATAGAAAACATGATTTCAAACAGCACAATAACTGGTTCATTGTCCCATTCAATACCAATACCACATTACTTGGCTCAAGGCTGAACATGTAATACTATTACCACACAGAGTCGAATCCTACCACATAGCGATTACAGTCAGCTTATTCTACGCGTAAGTATTTCAAACTGCCACTTAAATCTGCGGATCTCCTCAAGTAGTCTATCATGATTAGGGGCATCTACTATTCAGATAATTCCAATATTACTTAGGGTATCAAGGACATACAATTATTATTCTAGCTTAGTGTCTACCCAATTACCCAAGGCTGAGTGTTGGAACCTAGGGCTCTGATACCACTTGTAACGCCCCGCATTTTCGGGATACGTTATGGATTATTATTACAATTTAAAGTCGGTCTTAAACAGTAATAATAATAACCAAAAGAAATACATATAGATGATCTATCCTTCACAGATTACAAAAAAAAAAATAGACTGGGTGGACTCTATGGCTCCATACGTTCCTTGATCTGGTCGTGCTCCATGTCGGCAGCTCCTCCGGCGCTATATTATTCCTCCTGTTCATCGTGACAATCTAGCATAATACCAACATCGTGGTATTATGCCAGGGCAAACCGTGAGCGAGGACGCTCAATAGATACCGTACCCCAACATTAAACTAGCAATTCTAGAACAATATTGTTGGCAGGTAAATAGTTGAAAATCATTTATCAAAACGGTAAGTTCATGCGTGTCAATGCATCAGTATCACATCAAATCAGAGTGCAGCTTAAATAAAATCAGTATCCCATTTCTTTTCATATCAGAGTGCAGCTTTAATAAAATCAGTATCTCGTATTATTTCAGAATCCAGAGTATAGTGTCAGTATCTCGTATCATTTTCTCATAACAGCATTCTTCTTCAAATTTCAACCATGTCAACATCTCACATCTCTCGAAAGTTATTGGCCCGTTCTACAACCCCGTTCTAACGGTCACCAACCTTTCCGTACGAAGGGTCGGCCACCCATAAACTGACTCCTGCAGTATGAGGTCCGCTAACTCCGCGTCACACACGACATAGTCCCGGCTACCCATATCACTGAATCCCCACCAGTCTGTTTATGAGGTCCGCTTGCTATGTGTTGTACTGAGTAAGTTCTAACCGTCAAATTCACCCGCGGAATTTGAGGAGAAACTTCAAACAGCACTACCGTATAGTTCCATTGAGCTTTGACCACCAGTTCACCCCGGGGAACTGAGGCGGGACTCCAATGGCAGTATTGTTTATAGTATAGTTCCATTGAGCTTTGACCACCAGTTCACACCGGGGAACTGAGGCGGGACTCCAATGGCAGTATTGTTTATAGTATATTTCCATTGAGCTTTGACCACCAGTTCACACCGGGGAACTGAGGCGGGACTCTAATGGCAGTATTTTATTTACAACAGTATTTTCATTCTCATCTCTATTTCTTCTTGTAAAAACAATCGATCATTTTCTTGAAAAATGTATCGTGTCGTACCGTCTCGAAAAACATGCACATGCCATATTACATAAAAATCTTCCGTTTAGAAATCGTTTCAAGATAAACTTTTCGTTTAAAAATATTTCACGATAACCGTGTTACTTTAGGTACAAAATCTTGTTGGTGACTTTCTTTAGACAAATGAGATAACCAGGAGAGTCCCAGGCTGGATGGCCGCACGAATGCAGTTACTGGCACCATTCCTTTCTTAGACAGCGCTAGGCATATCTTTTTTGACAGACCCTCAAGGGTGTTAGCCTTGGGTTAATCTCAACAGTCCAAGTACAGTCAAAACATTTTGAAGTTGCTTTAAGAAAAGTTTAGTCGACTATTTTCCAAAAAAATCAATTGGGCAGCATAACAGCGTAAATTTGAAAAGTCGATTTTCATCCGGGCATTATAACTGGATATTTTAAGTTTCCAAAAGTCCATCGGGCATTATAACGATGCATTTTGATAAGTCAATTTCAAATCGTGCATAGTATCGACTAAGTGTGTTTTTTCAAAGTCTAATTGTTCATAAAATCACTAATCACCAACATAATCACGTTTAATCATAATTAGGCATGTTTAAGCAAAATAATAACCTCCTTAATATGAACTAGTAAATACTAATCTAAAGTTAAGATAAAGTATCTACCTTAATTCCGATGATTAGTCGGAAGCCGATAAGCTAGTTGAATTCCGGCGGCGTAACGACTAGTCGACCTTTGCTCAAACGCTTTCTTGCTAACTTATTCTACCTTTCTAAGATCTAGGGGTGGTCGAGAGTGGTGGAGTGTGGTGGTTTAGGATGAGTTTCAAGAAGAACACTCAAGAACTCACTCAAGAACACTAGAAAGCACAAAGTGGAGAAGTTGAGAGATTTTGGTGTGAAATGAAGCAAGGAGAGTGAGCTATTTATAGTGAAGCAATGAGGTTCACCTCCCCCAAAAATAATCACTAGCCAAAAACCCTCCCCACAAGTGTCCAAACAACCTTTTGCAAAAGCAAAAATTAGGTTTTAAAGACTAGTTTTAGGTTATAAGAAATTCCCCACCAAATTTCCCACCAACTTAAAGATTAGTTTTAGGTTATAAGTAATCTCCCACCTAATTTCCCACCAACTTAAAGATTAGTTTTAGGTTATAAGTAATCTCCCACCTAATCAAGGTTAGCTTTAATAAAATAAAATAAGAGTTGGGGATTTAGTAAGGCTTCCGGACGCAGTGTGGTGAAATACCCGGTGTGTACGCGTTTATTTACGGCGCGAAAAGTATAATTAAACAGGTTAAATCTAATTCGTTTAATCTAACCAAACCAAATTATAAACTATAATTATTTAAAAATAAAACCGCATTAATAAACCGAAATTTTTTTTTTACAAAATTTCGGGTTATTACATGATTGGTATAATTTTCTTATTATAGGAATAGAGTCAATAGACCTTGAATGTCCCAACATTAATTAAGATTGAAAAATCCAAATTAACAATAAATTGTACTTTTAAGTATTAATTTAAAATATAAACTACGAATAATTATTTGTCTCGTAAAAACTCCATCTCTCTGCAAAGTTCCGAATATTTTTGTGGTCAAGTTTTGAGAGTAAACATTGGGAACCTCATTGACTTCAAAGCAGAAAATGAAAATGGAAAATTTATTTATCATCTCGGAATACTTTCTAGGTACTATGGAGTGTATAATAAAAAAGGATAAATTTACCAAATTATAGATTGTTTTGAAATGTGAAACTCAAAAGGACCAAGTCACAAAATTATGATAATTCTACAAAATGTGATAATGAACAAAACCAATAAATCTAAATCCAAAATCAAGGAGTCCATCTATGCAATGATGGTAATTGTGTCAATAGTTAAAAAGAGAGAGGTTAAAATTGTCCTTTGTAGCTTCAAACAGCACAGGCCCTGGGCTAAAGCCCAAGGTGCCCGGGCTTTAGGCCCACCAAAAATAGCAAATTTTTAGGGCCCCCCAATAGGTAGTTGTGTTATGTATATATATACTCCAAAAAAATAGCCCAGCCCACCTTAATTTAAATTTGAAGGTCCAAAAATTATTATCCAATGAATAGGCTCAAAACTCTCAATGACAGAATTGTAGTTTGGGAATCAATCGGGCCCCTTTTTTTATTTTGAAAGAATAACTTTTGGCATCCCAATTCCCAACCCATTATACGTATAGCACATTTTCGGTTTCCATTTGAAATTGGAAATCTGGAGACTGGAGTCTGAAGATCACCAGGTCGGTCGAGAAAATGAAGAAGAAGTTCGAAAGTCAGAAGTCACGAAGAAAAATAGAGTGGGATATTGAAATTAATCAGGGCTCAATTAGTGCTAAATGCTATTCCTTCTCACAAATCTCAAGCTAATTTCAGGTATTGATTATGTTTTTTTTAGGGTTTTGAAATTAATTGTTTTGTTTATGAGGTTTAGAAGCATTGTTTAATTTAACTTGGGCTTGATGACTGACTGGGTAGATTTGTTTATGCTATTGTGAATTTGTTTATGCTATTGGTAGGACCTTAATGGACATCACTTATCAGTGAATTAGGGAAAGTGAAAAATTTAATCTCTTGGATTTTTTAAATGATGCTTTTGAAATATTGAAATAGTCGATTATTATATTTGGTATTCTTTCTTATTGATGCTATTTTGTTTAGAGAAAGTTCTTAGTTTTTTTTATGCCTATCTTAATAATTCGTAAAGGGCTCATTTTTTTATTGTCGCTTTAAGCCCTTAAAAACTCAAGACCGGCCCTGGCTTCAAACCCATGGGACAGGTTTCATAATACCAACCCCTTGGGTTGGTGAATCCTGAGAAATTGAGGCATCCATGATCCCTTTGGATTAGCAATTCATTAGTACATCAAAAGCAAAACAAACATGGTTTTGTTCGACTTGGTGACACCTTATGGAGGGGGCCGCGCGTCCTCCAGCATTTCCGTAAATACAGTTTGTATTGCATTGGCCCGAGATGGTGTATTCCAGAGGGCCCAATTCCACATGTCCGACTAAGGTGTTTTCATATAGGTGTTGGTTTGCCTATCTTGGAGGGGGATATCCTCCTAAGTATTTTGTTGCCACTGTGTTGGTTTTGTTCTAACAGAGGGGAATGTCCTCTATTTGTTTTGTAAATTGTGCTCTTCTCCTTGGTTCATTCCATGTGCACCACCGCCCATTCCACCCACCACAAAAGCAGGTTTCTCTAGACTTGGTGACAATCTCCCGTGATACTTCAACAACTTGGCTCGAGTGTCTCGGCCTTTTGGGTGTTTCTCTGCCCTCTCTCACAGATGGCCTAGAAACATTTATTTAGATAGTTCTCTTATTTTAGATTTAGCTTCTATTTTCCCCTTGTGACTTTTATGCCCCTTCCCCTTTTTGGCATATTTATCCCCTGTAGCCTCTTGGCCTTCCTATTTAATTTTCTTTCTTTTCTTTTTTTTCCTCCCTGGAGTATGTCCCTTGTAGGTTGTATATTCTCTTAGCCTCTTTTTATTTCAAGCTTGATTTACCAAAAAAAAAAAAATTGACTTTTACGGTCACACCACTCTCGCAATCCTAATCACAATCTTGAAACCTTGTATCAAACAGGGCCTTATTGATTTGTTTTGACGTTTTACCTAATCCAATGGTTCTAACTTTTGAGCATTAAGATTTTGCATACGTGAGATTTCTCGACGCGAGAAAAAAGGAAAAAATCACAGGAGCCACATCAATCCACTATAATGAAATCGAAGAAATAATGGAATACAAATCTTCCCTCTTTTCCCTGAAAATAGTTTTCTCTTGCCTAAAATCGTGTTTACATTGAAACTCTTAACCCTAATAACAATGCATCTACGTTATAAATAGGTATGCATGGGGGCTCCGCTCCGGCCCCATACCCCGGGCTAGACTATTGCTGAAGGTTGTCTACATCTAGTGGTAGAGCCAGGAATGAGGAGCACTGTGGGCACCATCAAGCACGTAACCAAGAATCTAATCTGCCTTGTGCTAACCCAAATTAAGCACCCGCAGTGCTCTGTATCAACTAAATCAGTAAAAATCGAAGCACACCAGCCAATGCTCTGCATTTAGTAACATAACTAATTATAAAAAACAATGTAATCATATATCAAGAATGTAATTATCAAGTTGATTATCAGGAATGTGGAGAGTTCCAGGCCGATTAAGCTTGCTGTAGTAGATTTGCCTCAGAACTTTGAAAAACTAACTTCGTGTGGCCCAGAATGAAATCCTAGCCCATCACTTTTCTAGTACAAAAAGACCAATTCCACCCTGTGGTCTGAGACTGCAGGCCCCTCAAGAAAGTTCTATAGAAGAGGGCTAATGGGCTTTATATACTTCACTCTTGAAGGTCACATAGGGTGTGGCCTATTAGTTGGGCCAATGGGCTTCCTATACTTCAACCTTCCCATCTATCTAGCTCATAATTTTCAGATCAAGGATTGCTCTTTTTCTTTTTTTTTTTTCTTTTTCTTTTTAAGATTCAGATATCGGAGAGGGAGAAAAACGTAAAATGGAAATGAAACTATTGGCTGGAATAATGGAAGGAGCGTTTCTCAAGAAAAATCTAACTCTTTACGTCACATTATTTTTGTTTTTCATTTTTTTAAAACATCGCTAAATACGTATTTTGCATAACTTTTTAAAAATTGTCCATAAGTTCAAAGATGGCAATTAGTGTATTACATAAGTAGAAAATATTTATAAAAATTATGCACGAAAACAAGAGGGTCGCTCCCCTTCATACAACAATCCACCAAACCCCACCAGACTTCCCTTACTTTTGCCCCACCCAGAACCCAAGTCGACTATCCAAACCGTTCACCTAGTAGGTCACACCTATAACAACACTATTGCCAAAAATCAATATGACCAAAAATTAACAAATACGCGGACAATGTGTATTTCTATTAACATTTGTAGTTAAAAATTAGATATACCATCCTTAAATTTCCAATTGGGCTATTTTTTTTGCATGAATCAAAATTTGCTTTTATATGCAATCATCCATTTACACAAGACAACTTCTAGTGAACAATATCCCACCCTTCATTTATTTCCCTAAGTTTCTTTTTATAGGAAATTGATTTTGGCATTCCCCAAATTGATTTTGGCACTCCAAAAGAGGAGTGTCAAGATCGGTTTGGACAGCGTCAAGATCAAATTTACACAAAGATTGGTTTTGGCACTCCTCCCTTCCCTTTTTATATCCCCTTAAAAGCAAAATTATCAAGCTATTATCTTTTAGTTTATTATTTTTGGAGTGCCAAAATCACTTCCCTATTTGTATTTCTCTTGAAAGTGAACTTATCAAGGTATTACGTTTTACTAGTTGTCTGTTAAAATATGAGGGGTGGGGTGATTTTGTAATTTTATGTGAATAATAAACCAAAAAAGAATGCAAGAGGGCTAAAGAAAAAGTGAAAACCATTTGCTATAAACCTTTATTGAAATACTACTATAATATTAAGAGCAGAATTTACTACTCCAATAAATAAATAAATCATGAAAATGAGAGGAAGACAGTCCTAAAATGGGAATTAAAGAATGAAAACATGGATTAACTAAGCAAGGTCTCATTAGAATGGAATGGGCCCTGTGATGGGTGGGTTTGTTTTTTACAGAAAAAGAAAAGATAAAATTGTACGGATCATCGTGCTTTCATAGCAGCCAGACTACGAAGTCTACGAGGGGTGCAGAAGGAGAAGGAATTAGAGGGTGGTGTAGGGGGGGCCCACTCTATGAAAATTCCTGGATCTGGAACGACCGTCCGTGACTGAGCCCCTACTGCTATCTTTCTTGTGACGGTGACAAGTGTAATGGCTACAGCGTAGGGCCATAGTACGAACCCTATTAATCGTAGACTTCGCTTTTTGCAGTTTTACGCCAAATCCAAAAACCCTTGACCCCACATCCAATTCTCTCCCCATAGGAAAATAAAAAATACTACTCACTAAAGCAAAGAGAGAAACCAACGCGCCCATTTTTGGAATTTTTTCAAAGCTAAAGGGATATGTAGGAGTATTTTCGAAAAATAATTTTAATAGAAACGAATAAAAAATTGGTTCATTGCTTCTCCTGTTGGGAAAAAAAATTGAAACGAATAAACAGAGTACTTTTAATAGAAATATAATTATCTCATTTTTTTATCTAAAGATTTTCTCCCTCGAGAAATAAAAAAAAATTGATGCTTTTTGTATATTACAAATTTTTCTCTTTTTCTCATTATCTAGGTAAACAAATTGAATTTTCTTGGGATGAATTATTATAATCGTATATTTCTCTCAAATCATATTTTAATAAAAGCAATTTTACCTATGTGGATGATAGAATTTTTGAATGCCTACATTAACAATTATAAAAATCAATCACTACGAATCATTAACACAATATTCACGGATCCCCATTATAACTAAGAGAATGATGAGTTAGTTAAATAGAGGTCCTACGTCCTAGTAGTATAATTTATTATATACAGGGTCTTTTACAAAATTGAATTATTGTATTTTACAAGATATGTCACTCTCTTGTTATACACAACTAATGGGTTATGTTCTTATCTCAACGTTCAAAAAAAGTTAAATATAATCATTATTCAAACAAAACACATTTTCATATAAACTAATTTATCACTTGGTAATATATTTAATACTAAGATCATCTCCCTTCACTTTTTGAGGCATCAAAATATCATACTCCCTCTGTTCCAAAATAGTAGTCCACTAAAAAAATCGTGTTATTTTTCAAATAAAAAAAATTAAGTACTTCCGTGTATCATTTTTTGAATTTTTCGCAGCGAATTAACACTCGATGATTATTTTAATTCGGTGTGAAAAAATTCGAAACATGATACATGAAAATACTTTATTTTTTTATTTGAAAAATTGCAAGAGAGATCTACAAAGTGGGACTATTATTTTGGAACATAGGAAGTACTTATTTAGAAAGTGAATTTTAAGAATTTTTCTATTCACTCATACTCTAACCACACTCTCTATATATATCTTCATTCAAAAAAAAAAAACACACACACACACACGTGCGCATGCACAGTCAAAACTCAATTATTCCTCATTTTTCTACAAAATTTGAAAATATCAAATTTCTAACATTCACCAAATGAATTCAAGATTGGTCTTATTTTAGAGACGTTGTTAAGTTCTTTATAATGGTACTAATTTTATGAATATTGGATCCCAATGCTAAAATTTTATTGTGTAAAATCTATGAAGAACATTCTTCAAATTTGGGACGTGTTTCATATATGAAGAATCAAGAATCATTTTAAAGAATGAAAATGAAGATTGGTTGGACTGTTTCAATTCTTCATTATGAAGAAATGAATGTATAGTTGGATATGCTCTACGGGATTTGTTTAAAGTTTCTCAGCATTTGGAGTATTTACTCGTAACTAATAGTAACATTGTGGGTGTACTCGTAAGTATTGGTTGCGTTAAGGACCATGATTTAGTAATTACTTAAAGAATGATTCCTAGAACACATATATTTTTACACAATAAAGTTTTAGCATTGTGATAGAATATTCATAGAATTATTACCATTAAAAAGAACTTAACATCATCTAGTCTTATCTTGAATTTATGTGGTGAATGTTAGAAATTTGACATTTTCAAATTTTGTAGAAAAATGAGGAATGATTGAGTTTTGAGTGTGTTTTACAGTATACTAATTTAACAAAATGAAGATATATAGAGAGAATAAAGTTAGAGTATGAGTGAATAGCAAAAGAACAATGCTATGGGTACCCCAAAAATGCACCCCAAATGCACACCAGGTGATGTGGCGAATGGGGAGCCACTTATATTTTTGGGTGGGCTCCACGTTGGGCTTCTCTCCACCACACAACCCACTTGGTGTGCATTTGGGGTGCATTTTTTGTGTACCCATAGCATTTTTGATAGCAAAATTCTTCAAATTCACTTCCAAGTTCCAATGAGAAGGAATGTTGGATGGTAGAAACGCGTGGTGTTGGTACAGTTAAATGAGCGCGTGGGGGAGTGAAACGGAGATTTGCATGGGAGGAAACAAAAAGGTCGGAAGAGGAAGAGGAAGAGGGAGAGGGAGAGAGAGAGAAAGGATCGCGGGTTTTATTGAGCCGCTGGCTGGCTGATGTGGTCTCCCCGCCTTCACAGGGCTCGAGGCTGTACCCTCGACTTGCTCGCCTCTGCTTCACCAATATTACCCACAGGAATAAACAAGCTTCCCTTAGAGAGAGAGAGAGAGGAGAGAGAGAGAGAGAGAGAAATAAACACCAAAAAGCTTTTTGAGTAGTTCTAGGCAGTGTTGTGTAGGGGTTGAACTAGAGTGGATCTGAGCTGGAGCACAAATGGCCATGTTCGGGTTTGGGTTTTTGGATTTAGATTTGGACCCGACTACGTGTACAGATAGAAATGTCCAAAAAATGTACAGAGCATGTTCAGGGACTCATTTTTAGGTCCCACACGAGTGATCCGAACAGTTTTTTATTCTTAAAATATTTTTTCAAGGGGCCTACAAATTTTCAGCTCAACCAGAAGGTTAGAAATACTTGAACCAAAAAAAAATTAATTGAAATGGTGGGACTTTGTGGGGCCCTCGGGAAAATATTTTAAGAATAATGAATGGTTCGGATTACTCGTGTGAGACCTAAAGGTGGGTTCCTGAACATGCTCGGTACATTTTCTGAACATATGGGTCGGTACCTATATGTTTTCCGTTTAGATTTTGAATGGAGAGAGAACAATAATGTCATGGGTACATCATACTTGCACATAACATGCACACCCAGGTGATGTGACGGATAAGGAGAAATCTATCACTTCAGGCAAGTCACATATTGAGCTTCTTCTTGTCTGTCATATCATCTTGGTGTGCATGTGGTGCACCCATATCATGTTTCGAGATATAAATGAGAGTAATAATTGAAAATAAGGTCAATCATTGGAGAGAGAAATGAGAATAAAAATTGAAATAGAGGTAATGATTGGAGGGGAAAATAGATAATAATTAAGTAATAATTTAAAATCTAGGTCTTAAGACCCAAACCGAACAAGATCAATACCCACAGATTCACTTCATCCGCGGATTGAAATAAATAGGATTAATAATCTTAATATTAATAGTCCTGGACTATTTATCATGTATTAATTTAATCCCTAATTATACCCAATCACATGTTCCATTCACGTGCAATTATTTACGGCATAATTTTTTTAAATGAAAAAACAGTTTTTTCTTGAAAAAAAAAAAGAGTTAAGTTTTTAAAAACAAAACAAGAAAAATATTTTCTTTAAAAACCACTTTTGAAAAAATATTTGTCGAAAACAGTTTTTGAAAAACAAAAACTAGTTTTGAAAAAACATATATTTTGAAAATATTTTTTTCAAAACAATCACAATCCTTTTTTTTTTTAGTTTTGAAAAACATTTATTTTGAAAAAACAATTTTGAAAATATTTTTTTTCGAAACAATCACAATCATTTTTTTAGTTTTTTAATTTTTTAAAAACAATAAAGTTTTTGTAAAAATATATTATTTCTTCCAAAATAATTGTTTTAGATATGTTTATTTTTTTAAAAAAACTTTATTTGAAACAATTTTTTTTTAAATAATTGAAAAAATTGAAAATAATCATTTTGGAAAACATTTTAAAATTTTGAAAATAATTTTTTAGAGTAATTCCAATATCATCTGAATATTTTCGAAACAATCTCATCTTTGTTAATTCTACTCCATCCCATCTCCCACAGGATTATTTAGTACCCTCATATAGGGATAAAAATAATACCGGGATTAATAATCCCGAGAGTCATTCAGGAACCAAACGTGGAATAACTTAAAAAGTGATACATTTAGTCCTATCTCAGACAGTTAATCCGCAAATCAAATGAGACAGATAGTATAAACAAGCTTCCGAGGCCTTGTTTCCCATAAGATTTTATGGAAAATCCCATAAAATCAACTAATTACTTTTACGAGATTTCCCATTTTAGCACCTTGATGGTATAGTAGTACTCGCTTAATTGGGTGACTTTTTTGAGTTTTTGTTTCATTTAAAAACTAGTAAAGTAATAAATAAAAGACAAAAATTAAAATGTGTAAAATGTTAAGGGGACAAGGCCCAATTAAGCACCTAAAAACAAATGAACAAACCTAACCATTCAAGTCTATGACGAAGCTAGTTGGTGAATAAAAAATATATATTTTACGATAGTTGATTTGGAATTTATCAGTATCCAAACAATTTATTTTTTCACACAAAACAATGCTACAATAGCATTTTAAAAGACGATAAGAAAATTGAATTAATCCTTTATTGTTGTTGTAACAAAAAAATGAAGTCCAGACAAAGCCTGACTTTGCAGTTAACATTTCTTTTCTTACGTTTACTTAAAATGTACAACAATATCATAAAGGAAAAGAAACCTTAAAAAGTAAATAATAATAATAATAATAATAATAATAATAATAATAATAATAATAAAACCATCAATTCAAGTTGTGGGCTTAGGTGATTATTGATACTCACTTTTTTTATTATCAAAATGTGAAAAGATATCTTATGGGAACTAAAAAATTAAAAAAATAATAATTTTGAGTCAAATAAAAGAAAGTTCTAATAAAAAAAGAAAATAATTAAGTTACTGATGAAGCGGTTTTCTGGCACTGTTCGATAGGTGGCCTGCAAAAGAAACACGACCAAGGACACCAGTGTGGTGTTAGCTAACCAACCTCCGATGCCTAAGTTAGTTTATTAGTGATGTGTAGAAATATTACTCAAATAATTATGAATGATAGAACAACATACCCGATTCTTTATTATATGGGTGATTATATAGGGATTCGCAGTGGTTGAGTCCCATTAGGACTAAGAGTCTTGACTCCATGCTTATCAAGTTTATCCTCTTAGTCCCCTTAATGCATTAGGTTCATTAATCCTATTCAAATTTGGTCTCCTTATGTGATGCATCCCTATAAATAAGAAGCAGAGTCTGCTTGGAGTTCAAAGACTCATTAGGGTTGCTCACTATACCGTCCTTGACATGTTTGTGCATGTAGCCCAGCTGTCTTGTTTAGCCGAGCTAGCCTCACCTTACCGGGCTATGCCCTAAGAGGATACCCAAAGACGTCAACCCAGCCTTATTAGCTACTCCCATGTTTCCTATGGACTGAGTCGATGAGGGAAAAGGAAACATTTTTTAATTTTGACAGCTACTTTGTGCTTCGTGCCTCATTTAGTGCGGACGCCAGGGGTCACGTCATGGGAGAGGTGGTGCAATCGTCCCCGTAGGTCATGCCTTTTTGATGGACAACCTAGATTGCTTAGGAGAGAAAAAAGACCCTTGGCCTTTCATCTCTTCCACTATTCCATAGTGAAAATTTCCTGAGAAAGTTTCATCTTCCATGTTTTCCAAGGCAATTTTCAGGCGAAACACTTTATTGCACCACTCCCCATCAAATTTCCTTTATGGATTCATGCTTAGGTATGTTTCGTGTTACTCTCTCTTCATCTTTTCTGCTGTTGATGTTTTTCTGATCACAACTTAGAGCTCGTAGACCCTGTTAATCCAGTTGACCCAGAGTGGAGTAACCCTGGTGATTTCATTTTCACACAGCTTTTGTTGTTAGGAACTACCATCCCCCTAAAATTCTTGATTTCAGCACTTCATCTTCTATCCTTCAAAACGATGTCTATAAAGACTTGTTTTACTTTTCATCCTCGGACTATGGTTTCATTTGTGCCAATGCCATGGAACATGATGAAAACCAGAATCTTCCCAATCTGTTTTATAGATTTAGACGAAGAGCCTGAGGCTGATGACGATTGCCCTCCTTTAGTTGGACGAGGTGGTAGAGCTCTTTCCCATATGTCAGAAAACCCTATTTCCATTTCCCAACCTGGTATGTCATCTACAGAAAACACCTTCGAATCTGTTGTTACTAAAAATAACTTAAAATACCTTAGGACTTGGTATCAAATCCCCGTTTCGGTTACCCTAAGGGTTCCTACAAGCTTAGAGCGTGGCCTGCTCTGGATTTAAGAACGAGGTCGCCCTGTATCTTGGATCCTTCGAAGGGGGACTTCGTCTTCCTTTCACAAAATCGTACGAGAAGTCCTGAGCTTCTATGGGCTTGCTCCTACCCAGATTACCCCTAATTTTTGGAGATTGTTGATCGGTTGTGCCGCCCTTTGGTCAGTCATGTCAGACAATGAGATTCATCTTACTTTTGAGGTCTTCATCTCCTTTCATGCTTTGGAAAACCTTCCCAATTTTAATAGGTGGTTGTATTTCTGTGAGAGGGATGGAAAATCCCCTCTTCTCACTGGTGTCCCAACCTCCAACAAGGAATGGAAGGACAACTTCTTTTTTGTAGGCAGATCTGGATGGGAGTTCCAGAGCTGGGACGAATCTTGTACTCCTTGGATCCTTAGATCTTGGGGAGGTCATTCTGAGGCCAATAAGTTTTTATCCGTACTACTTTTGTTAACTTCCCTTTATTTTGTTAATGAGTTGACCTCTATCTTATGGATCTTCAGGCCGCAACAAATTTAGTCTTCGTGAAGGGAAATGAGAGGAGGTGACGACTAAGGCTCGGGAGTATAAATTTCACTCCCTCTCATTTCTTGTTACCACCAAGACCCTTGCCAACAACCTCCTCGACCCTGAAGTAGGAAGTACGACTGTTGCCCTTGAACGAAGTATCTAATTTTTGTCTATTTTAAAAGTTCTTTTGCTTATATTTACTCATCCCTCTATGCTTTTGCAGATGATGCGGGGGGGGGGGGAAATGGCTGGAAAAGAAGATTGACAAGGCCTACTTTGCCCAGCTCAAGGCTCAGAGTAGTCTTACCCTGGGGCATGTTTCAAAGATGAAGCGGGCCGC
Organism: Vaccinium darrowii; assembly: GCA_020921065.1. Taxonomy (NCBI): domain Eukaryota; kingdom Viridiplantae; phylum Streptophyta; class Magnoliopsida; order Ericales; family Ericaceae; genus Vaccinium; species Vaccinium darrowii. The sequence continues at coordinate 9,476,840 of CM037156.1, forward strand.
AGAGCTCAACATCTCCACCTTCCTAGGGTCTAGCGTGGGGGGTTCGGTTAAGGTGGCCTCTTCCCCTGATAAGGAAAAAGGAAAAGAGAAGAGGGAGAAGGAGAGGAGGAGAAAGGCTGAAGATGATAAAGCTGCTAAAAAGCAGAAACAAATGGCCAACAGGGGCGGCTCTGGGGTAGGCCCTGCAAGCCTTCGGGCTTGGGCAACCCATCGGGCTGGGGGCAACCAAATTTTTTTAATTTTTTTTTTGCGAAGATATACATATTATAAATTAATTATTCCGAGTTTGGCTAAAGGGCAATGCCAGCAGTATTGGCAATGTGCGCGCCTGTTAAAGTGAATGGGCTGGGTTCAAGTCTCCAAAGAGTCAATGTTTTTAGCAGACCATCAATGTTTTTATAGTACGGGTTTTTTTTTTGGCCTCTCTTAGTGTATTTTAGATTTAGTTCTAGCTTTTCAAATTAAATTTCACAACTAAATAAATGTTGACAATAAATAAACCAAAATAATTTATTTCTACTCAACAAACTTTGATAAAAGAAGATTTAAAATAAATAATATTTGTTGTTAAAATAGTAACTTTACGAGAGGTAAAGTTGATAACATGATTTCTACAACTAATTTTGATAAAAAAAAGATTTAAAGTGGATAATCTTTATTGTTAAAATAGTATTTTTACAAAAAAGTAAGTTGATAATATGATTAGTGAGAGAAAACATAAGTATGAGCGGTATTTTGTTACATTTGAATCGTTTTTTTCAGAGTTGTATAATTTTTTTTATAAAAGTTTATTTTAGTTAAATTACGAAACTACAATACCATATTTAATCTGTTTACCTTCTTGGATATATTAAAAACCCAGAAGAACTTGCTTCAAAAAATACGAGGAGAAGTTTTTTTTTTAATCTAATCGTGTTAATCATAAAGCATTACAACCGGGATTCCATTTTGATTTTAATTTTTTGATGTAATTCAAGTTAAAGAACACTGTGACATAGATTTTTATTTTTTTTTGACTTGTATACTTTTTTATGACTTAATAATAAGTGGACAACCAAACTTAAGTTAGGCTTGAACGACCCAATTACCAGGGCCAGCCCTGATGGCAGACTCCTCAATTGCTGCGGTTGTGCCTTTGAAGAGCCACGATAATGGTCCTCCATCCTTCTCCATCAACAAAGAGCCATGCCTTGAGAAGATGGAGTGAAACTTTACCTCATCTATCTTATGCATGGTTAAAAGGATGCCAATCCAAATTTTATGGTCGTTATATTCAATTGATCTTTCTTGATGAATACAAAGTGCTCCACTGGACTTAATAGGTCACTTTACTTATTTTTCCGTCTTTATTTAATTTTCTTCGCGTGAGTTAGTTTTGTGATAAATTTTTGTGTACTATTAATTTTTTTTGACTAGAGGAATCGAAAAAGTTTTAAAATTATGATTGGAATGTTAATTTTTTTTGAATAAAACCAAAAAAAGTTTTAAAATCTGGTTTTTTGGCTTATTTGGTTTTTATTAAAAAGCTTAAAGTTTAGATCATAATTTTTTACTTTTGCGATTCTTCTCATCGAGAAGAACCAATAATCCGCAAAAGTTTAACACAAAACTAACAAATGCGAGAAAATTTAGAATAAAGACAAAAAAAATAAGCAAAAGTTGCTTTTTAAGCCAAAATAGGCCAAACTTCGGCTCTAAGGAAGCAATCACATCTCAATTGGCCATCTCAAACAATTAATGGTTTAATGGTTTAGATAAAAGAGTTTTTTTTTATAACTAATCTAAACTATTAAAAATACTTTTAGGCTGAGTTTTCTGTTTTTAGTCACTTTGTTGAAAGTTATTTTTTTGGTGGTCCTTATTCTAATTTTTGTGTTTATTAGTTTTGCGTCAAATTTTAGTGATTATTTTTTCGTCTTAACTCTTAACGTAAGGAATAAAAAAGGTGAAAATTTATGACTTTTACCCATTTTTTTAGTAAACGACAAACTTTTATCACTTCTCAGGTGCTAAAAAAATGGTCATTTTCTAAAAAAAATAAAATAAAATTTGGGTAAAGTCAAATTTTTACTTTTTCGATTTCTCTCGTTGAGATGAACCAATAATCAATAAAAGTTTGTCGCAAATCTAACAAACCCAAAAAAAAAAAAAAAATCAATAAGAAAAAAACCAAAAAAAGACTTTTAGTAAAGTGTTTAAGATCGGAAAACTCAGCCATTTCCAAATGGAAAAGGGCTAAAAAGAAAAGCCAACAAAAAATACTTATTTTGGCTTAAAAGGTCAACTTAACTTTTTCTTTTGTCTTTATTTGATTTTATTTTTTTTTTGCGTTTGTTAGTTTTGCATCGATTTTTTAGTATTATTGGTTCGTCTCAGCGAGAGAATTCAAAAAGGTAAAAGATTATGAGTAGAACTCTAAATTTTTTTAAAAAAATCGAAAAAGTGTAAAAAGCAGGCCTTTTTGACTTATTTTTGTCTTTATTCAAAAACATTGTGCTGTCGATCATAATGTTTTTTATTTTATTGATTCATCTCGCCGAGACAAACTAATAATACACAAAAAGTTGATGCAAAACTATAAAACATGAAAAAAAAATTAAATAAAGGACAAAAAAACAAGTCAAGTAACTTTTTTAGGCTAAAAACACATAACCAAGGAAATTTTTATCAAATTTTAATTTCGGAATAAAATGGGCTTATATCCATCCGATCCAGACTTTGATATGGATCTACAAATGTACCACCATCAATCAAATGTCAGATGGGCCGTTGGACCACATTGTCCTTGTATATTGCCAACCCTACAAGCTTTGAGGTCATTGTTGACCTTGTACCCTATAATCTGGCCTCTATTTATAGGCCTCGGACACGATAAGGGTATTTTTTTTATTTGGAAAATTTTAAAATCAGTCTATTGATCTGACATTAAGGCTTAAAAAGTGTATTGAAATGTGTAAAAAGTGTATAAGAATGTATACATTAAATAGTATAGGAATGTGTGAAAGTGTATAGGAAAGTGAAAAAAGTATAGAAAAACCCTTTTTATTTTTTTTTTAAGTCAACAGATATTGATCGAGTCATTTGCTAAAACAGAAAACCTATGGGTACCGACCCATAAGCACAGAAAATGTACAGAGCACGCTCGAGGCCTCACTTTTGGGTCTCACACGAGTGATCCAAACCGGTCATTATTCTTAGAATATTTTTCCGAGGGGCCCCACAAAATTTAGCTCAATCGAACGGTTAGAAGTGGTCGAACCAAAGTCCCACCATTTTAATCTAAAAATCGAATTCTGTGCATATATGTTTGTACATGTAGCAAGATCCTTTGCTAAAATCAACAGATATTGATTTTATCTGATTTTGTTATTTAGGAAACTCCCTGGTCAGATCTCTTCACTACCAAATAGATGTGTTTTTTCAGACGTACGTGTTGGAGCTCCCTTATTTTTTGCAACGTTACAAAAATGATTTCAATATTTAGAAGTTACATTATTCAAAAAAATTCAAAACTTAGTTTGATTACATTTGAATTGAAGTGTTGACGTACGTTTTTCCGAAAATAATATTACTTCTCATAATACTTAATAACTAAAATAAAGACCCCGAGTCACTATGGGTATGTGATCGGAAGGGAAAAAGGAAAAAAATGGTAAAATGAACTGATAACCAGCGAGATAACTCAGGCCCTTCTGTCTAGCTTCACAAAGGATACAATGTCTGAAATTTGGTAATGGATCTAGATCTTCATGAAAGAATCAAAGCGTTTATCTGGAAATGTTTAAAGGGGTATTTTATCAGTTAGCAGCCTTGCTTTTCGCAAGCCTCAAATTTCCCCCTTTTTATCCCCTTTGTGAATGTAAAGAAGAAACTATTGCACACCTATTCTGCTGTTGTAGAAACACGAATGTAGTCTGGGATGCTAGTGAATTTCGCCACTCCTCTCTGGGAATATTTGCGAACTACATTTTCAAAGACTGGTTGTTGGACCGAATTATCCTCCTTCAAAATGACAAGGACATATTTTTTTTTCTCTTTATTGCTCTCCTCTGGTCTATTTGGAAACAAATGAACCAACTTGCTTTCTCCAATGTGGCGTTCAATAGCAGTGCAGTTGTGGCGTTAGCTAAAGACAACGATCACTGATTTCAACAGGCTTCTGTTTGGCATAAGCATTCCAAGCGTATTCTCAACAAAAGAATAGGTATCCTTCTTTTATCATTAAGCTATATCTTGACAATTATGTTCCACATGATACATGCATTCTTCATGTGGATGGAGCATGGAAGGATCGACATCCCTGGTGTGGTTTAGGGTTCACAGTCTGTGGGGGGCGCTTCACCGGAATGACCTCTTTTGGGTTGCTGGTATCAAGTAGTGGAGGAGCGGACCTGGTCCTTACTGGGGGCCAGGGGGGAGCGCCGGAGAAGGTGGCCGGAGCTGCTGGTTTGCGCCTGGGGTGAACCTGCACGAGGAAGCAACCACGTTAGCGCCTAGCCCGGACGGTGGTGGTCCGGGAAGGCACTCCGATGGTTAAGTCAGCGACTGGAGGAGGAGAGCAGTGGAGAGTTCTCGAGAGAGAGAGAGAGTACAGCTGAAAAGTATGAGGTAGGGAGAGATGTACCAACCCTTATTCAGGAGGCGGAGTGCCTTATTTATAGGCGAGGGGGCGCGTGTCCCCCACGCCCTCGGGGGCTCCACGCGCTCCGTCCTTCCCAAGGCATTAAATGCACGGATTGACGTATGTCCTGCAGGCGGCGCCTCGGCTGGCCGCAGTTCCAGAGTCGTCACCTGTCGCCGTCACTGACATTCCCATCAGTCTAGTCCCCCTGCAGGCGTAGCCTGTGGGGTTGGTGGCCTGCCACAGCTGTGGCACATGCGCAGTGGTTGAGATCATTAATGAGCCACTCAGACTGTCAGGGGTGCCTCGATCGAGCCCCCTTGACACCTGACGTGCCCTTCTCCCTCGGCGCCGAGGTCAACCGACCCGGTCGGGGTGGCCTCGGCAGACGCTCTCCCGGGCGTGCCGATGGCAACAGCTCGAGGTCCCTGGGGGTTCTTCCCGAGGGGAGTGATCCGCCGAGGCCATCGTCCGCGGGGATACTGCCGCGCGTGGCCCCCTCCCTAGCAAGAGGGTCCATTTTGTATCCACCCCCCGGGACAGGGGGTTCGGCCGAGGGGCAACGACCCCTTTGGCCCCCGGCCGCTACAATAGCCCCTCAACTTCCTTACCGGCGGTCAGGGATGAGGGAGTTGACTAGTCGAGCGGCCTTGGGTGTGCCGAGTTTTCCCGAGGACGACGTCCACCCGAGCCCTACGCTCGGAACGTCACACCGCCTCGATTTTGAAAGGACATGATGTGACCTGATATGATCGTTGAGTTTATCCGATGTCAGAGATTCCCTGACGTGGACTGGCCGTCAGCTGCCACGTGTCAAGCTCGGCATTCGTCCGAGCGCCGGTGCGTGGGATTCGCGCCAGAAAGTTTCGAACGAGGCGGACAGGTGTCACGCTCTGATTGTTCCGCCGAGCCTCCCACGCCGTTCCCCGAGCCGACGCATCGCCTCCCCCAGAAAAGTTCCAAAACGGGTGCTGACAGGTGTCACGCTCTGATTGGTCCGCCGAGCCGTCACGCCATTCCCCGAGCCGACGCATCGCCTCCGCATTAATTGCAACGAGTGACAGCCCCCCCTCCCCCCTTATATATATAGAACCTCGGGTAGAGAGAGGGCACTATTTGCTTCTGAAATCTCGCTGCTCACCGGAGAAAACTCACGCCGCTGTGGAATTCGAAAAGTCCTTTAGCCCAGATCTTGCGTCTCAGCCACTCTTAGCACCAAAACTCGAGGTAAATCGATGCTTCTCACTGTTTTTCTTGCTTTTTTTATGCCTTTTTCGTGTTTTTTTGGACCAGTTTTGGCCGTTTTTAGCGATTTCCGGTCTTGCTCTGTTTTGTTTGAGTTTTCCGGCGAGATTTCACGGCGGCGCCACGGCTGCCTGTTTTCTGGGCAGGTTGAGCTTCAACGTGTTCTTCCGAGGACAGGTTGAATACTCAACCTGTTCTTCCGAGGCTCCCTGCCGAACGCACACACCACGTCTTAGGTCCAGCCGGAGAGTCAATCGAGTGGGCAGTCCACTCGGTTCAGCCGAGCTCACACTACACCCGCGGCACTCATACCCTTAATGCATATAGCTGATGGGTTTCTTCGTGCGTTCTTTTAGGTTCTCGGCTGGATGAGCAACAAGCCCTTCGTCATCTCTGACAGCGACGAAGACCTTGACGAGGAGGCGGTAGCATACATCAGGACCCTCCTTCGCCCGAGGACAGGGGAGGGGGAATACGCACCCCCGAGGGCCCGCCGAGCCGAGGCATGCTCACTTACCCTCGGAGGAGGACTGGGAGGAGGTTCCCCTCCCTAAATTCGGGGACGAAGAAGTGCCCCTATGTCAAGGAATTCGACCCAGAGCATCCCGAGCGTCTGGTGGCCTTCCGGGAGAGGTACGAGATCCCGGCGGACGTGGAGCTGGAGCTTCACTTTGGAGACCGGATCCAGTATGGGGACGACCATATCACGGTCCCCCTGATGGCAATCACCGAGGGAGGACTCCGGTTCCCCATGCCGAAGCTCGTTCGGCAGCTCCTTTACTACTACTGACCTCGGCCCCCATCAAGTCGTGTGGTGAACGTTGTACCGAGTCCTGTGCTCGGTGCTGAAGCTGGCCGAGGCGTATGGCATCCCGGCCACGGTTTATGACGTCGTCGGCATCTATCTGGTGGGCCTCAGCCCCATATTCAGAAGATACTACTTCTCGGTGAGGAGTGAATATGACCACCTCATCGGGGATCTCTACGACTCGGAAGACCACCAGTACAACTATGTGACGGTGAGGGGGAACTATACGTGGGGCCCCGAGGAGCCTCACACCTGGCCCCTGAACCACCGCCGAGGGGAGCCCAGTAAGCCGAGACCCTTTTCCTCACATTTCTGTTTACTATGTATATTGTCCTTTGCCGAGGGTTTTTTTACTTACGATCTTCTCTTTTCCCTCCTTTTTATTGCAGACACCAGCCTCGTCAACAAAAGGCTGCTTGAGCTTTTCCGACGACAGGGTGATTCAGGCCCTTTACACTCACGGCCAGCAGCAAGCCCACCTCCTTCTCGGTTATGAGCTGAGCTACAACGGCTTCCTACACAGGGGCAAATCGCCGAGAGCCAGCAATCGACGAAGGATGAGAGAGAGTTGCTCTCCCAGACGAGGATTTAGAGCAACTTTGGGGCCTGAGAACGACAGCCGAGGAGATTGATGGCGGCGGACGCAGGACGACCCTCACTAACCCAGCTGAGGCAACAGCAGCAAACGAGCTCGCCGAGGGCGCGCCCCACCGCCGGGGAGGGGCTCGGGGCAGCGGAGGGAGAGAGAGGAGTTGCCGGGGAGTGGTGAGGACCCCGCGGCGAAGCGTCCCCGGGAAGGCGAGGACTCTGCCCCAACCTCCCCTCCGAGGTCACTCGAGGAGCTCCCCGCAGATCCTCGTCCATCCACCGTCGTGCACGCCTCGCTCCTAGCCCCCGAGGCTCAACAACAGCAAGCCCCCGCCCAATCCCAGGGTCGGAGGCAGGTGACATCTGGCCGAGGGGCCGGAGGAGGGTCCCAGGTCGCACCTTCTGCCGAGCCTTGGGCCCCTGTCTTCTCGGGCCGCAGTGGGGCCATTCTGACGAGGGCTGACAGCGTCCAGAGGAACCCCGAGATGGCCAACATTCTTCTGAAGGGACTGGCCCTCCCTGTTGATATGTCTGCCCTCGACGCCTCCAGCATCGATGACAACTTCCTGGAGCTGCACAGCAGCTTAGTCAAGGTAACTCCCTACTCCCCGAGTCCATATTCTTTTATTCTTCATGCTTGGTACTGACCACACCCCTTCCCTGTAGGCGAGCCAGGCCTCTATTGCCACCCACAAAAAGGTTGTAGCATTGTGCAAGGCGTCGAAGGCCGCCGAGGCCAAGCTGAAGGAGGAACGCCAGTCCTCGGCGAGGTTGAAGTCGGAGCTGGAGGGGCTCGGGAAGAAGATGGCTGACCTCAGCCTTGAGAAGGAGGGTGTCGAGGGGCGGATCAAGGCGTCCGAGGACAAAGCTGCTGCAGCCGAGCGGGACGCCAGGACGGCGGAGGAGCGCGCCAAGGCTGCCGAGGACAGAGCCAAAGAAGCCCTGGACCGAGCCAAATCAGCCGAGGACAAGATTGTCGAGCTCCAGGCTGCCCAGGCTGACATGCTGGCCGCGGCCAATGACAACGGCTACCGGAGGGGGGAACAGGAAGCCGGGAAGCAGTACCTTAAGGAGGCCGAGGATATGGAGGCCCGAGCCTTTGACAAGGGGTATCGCCTCGGCCACAAGGACTGCTTCCCTATGGCCTACCTCCGAGGCGTGGACGCCTGCAACGCTCCTCCTGAAGCTGAGGCCAGGATTGTCCCTCCGACCCCCGAGCCCCAAGTCCCGGAGATGCCGATGGACGATCTTGAGGACGCTGAAGACGGCACCGAGGGCGATCACTCCGAGGCCCCGGGGGTTTAGATCTAGGCTTTTGTTTTTATTTTATTGAGGCTGGCGCCGAACTCTGTGGCTTTGGCCAGTCCTCAGATTTTTGTAATTAAACAGGTATTCAGGGGGTCGGCAATGAACAATGCACCATGGCCGAGCCCCAATTTTGACGTTGAATGAATGAATGTTCCTTTTTCCTTCAGTTATTATGATTTCAATCAATTTCATTTCGATCGACTTCAATTTCTCTAACTCCCAAGTAACGATAATAGTTTAGGCCGAGCCGATCTCTGGTAAATAGCCCCTCTTCGGAGGAAGTAAGGAACGCTTGCTTTCTGCCGAAGACAAGCTTGAGAAGAAACTTGGACTTAGGTTGGGGATCGGTTCAA
>CM037156.1:9485885-9581181 GCA_020921065.1 Vaccinium darrowii
TCCTACAGACAGGGACAGAGCCTGGGTCCGGCCACAGGGGTGGCACATTTCAATGAAAAACTACTTACATGTTATGCGAAAAAATATGAAGAAAAAATTTAATTAGGAAGTCATAGAATTAGGTTTTGTTGTGGGATTTTTATGGAAAATAAATAATGCTTCCTCCAACTCTCTTAATGGTATTCAAATACAAGACATACGATATTAATTTTTCTTGATCCCAACCGACAATGCTCTCAACTGCAATTTTCATTTTTTTTAACAATGTATTAAGTTTTTTTTTTTTTTTTTGGCATACCCGTACATAACTTTTATAAAAAACAATATTTACATAGTCCATAATTAAACATGCAGTAAAAATGCTAAACTTTGAGAAAATTTTTAATGTTCGAACGTGCCAGGTTCCTCTCCAATTAGTAAAAAAAAATTGCATACAGAGAGAGAGAGAGAGAGTAATAGTAACAACAGTAAAAATGCATACTGAACTACAGGAAGAATCAAACCCCGGTAGGAACACCTAAGCATCAGCGCCTTTACCAACTGGGACAAGTTAAATCTTTGTCTAAACTTTTGCTCTTTACGTAGTATTTATTATTTTTCGGTAATTTTTTTTTGGGTTGTATTTTTGAAACTGGGATGGCACGTGCCACCTCCCCCTCCTTCATAGCTCCATCCTTGCCTACAGATGTTATCAATGTTTATGCAACTAGTATGAACTTACACTAAATTGAATTGGCTGATTCATCATACATGTCCTAATAGGGGTATTTGTTGTTGCATTTGCCAAGACTAAATCGCAAAAATTGTATCTTCAAACTAAAACCTCTGTCAATGGAAATCAATAGTAGTTGAAAATTGAGTTTGGTTGTAAGTAATATAAATGAATGCACAATGCTACCTGAAACCATTGCAACTCTCGTTGCATTTGCAGAGCTGCACCAGAAACTGGCTTGTTTTTGTTCGTACCTAGTCTTCCGGCCAAGTGCAGGAGGTTGTTTCCAGAATCATCTTTTAGGTGTACTAGAACTTTTCGGTAATCTCCCATCTGATAAATGAGGTTGAAGACATTCGCATGACGCTCCTTAACCGCTATTTGGAATATGTTCAGATTTTCCTTGTCTTTAACCCAAAGCAAATTAGGAAATGATTCCACAATTTCTTCCATGACCTCGTGAATCCCTAACTTTGCTGCAGTGAGGAGTGCATCTTTTGCACGTAAGTTGTAAGCGTCTGAATCTTCTAGAGTTCTAATTCCAGTGCACAAACATTTGACCAATTTCAGAGCTTGATGATTCATCTTCTTTTGGGCTTGGGTATTTTCCATACAAGGCACTGCAATTAAAAAGTAAACTTTCCATTGATCATCCTTTTGCATATTCATAAAAGACGCTGATGATGCCTCTATTAATTAAAGGGAGATTTGGTGAGGGCTCCAATTTTATTATAAATAAATCCTATCTAAGTCCTAACAAAAAATCCAATCAATTTTTTTTTATTTTTTTTGTATGCGAGGTCTTACAAACCAAAACTTTCCTTCATTCAGTACCTTGATTGATGTTATTTTTTAATTGTTCACACCCAATTAAGACTCACTCAACTATTTTTAAAGATCAATAGTACTTAAAATCCAATTGAATGTTTTCCTAATAGTAAAAAGCTTGACACAGTTTCAATGTTTCCAACCCTAAAGACCGTATAAGAATTTCCATAAAAAATAAAATTCTAACACGATTTTAAAAATTTGCTAATATCTACTATAAAATAAGGAAGGGAAGTTTTGGAAGTATAGAACCCAGTTTCATGTGTAATGGCCTGCCAATTATATACCCACATTTCCTAAAGCAAACGATTTTGATTTCTTTTGGAAGCTTCTTCTTCATTCTTCATTACCCAGTCGTGTACCCACATCTCTCTCTCTCTCTCTCTCTCTCTAACTTTTCTTATTATACGGGTTTGCTTGGGTATGACTAGACTCATATTCAACCCGCCAACTATCGACTCACATTCAACCGCCATTTTCAACCCTCCTAAACCCAACACAACCCACCCGTTTTGTTGGGTGGAGGAGTAAGAATCACACACTTATGATGTATGAAGCTCGCTAAGAGATTTGAACAAACACTCACAATTTTATTGATCTTCACTCAATATGAAAAATACAAAGAAGAGGGATATTTCTCTCTGACTCTCTGAATCTCTTACTCCACACTTGATATCAAACTACTACAATTACATGCATTTTAGATTAAACCAGAGGAAAAAACAAATATGAAATAAACTCACATTTATTTATTGGGCAAATCACAAAACTATCACGGAAGTGCAAAAAGTCTATGGGCATGATTGTGAATAGTAGCCCACGTTTTTGCTATGGGCTGCTAAGCCACTTGCTTCACATATCAATCAAGTTTAACTTTTCATCATCCCCCCTTAAACTTGACTCTCGCGGATTCGTCATTCTGAGCGTTGTCTTCATTTTGATGAAGGGTTTCATACTTGAGGGGCTTCGTGAAAATATCAGCAGCCTGGTCATAGGTCTGGCAAGAAACTAGCTCCACTTCTTTTGCTTTCACATGCTCTCTGATGAAATGGTAGCGTGTGTCAATATGCTAGCTTCTTTCATGATGCACCGGGTTCTTTGCTAGTGCGATTGCGGAGCGGTTGTCAACATAGATCTCAGTGGGATTTTCTTAAGAAATTCCCAAATGATTCAACATATTGCAGACCCATACGACATGACACACAGTTGAGCTGGCTGCTACATACTCAGCTTCACCAGACGATAGTGTCACAATTGCTTGTTTCTTCGATGACCATGTGAAGGCTGTATCTCCAAGAAAGAAAGTAAATTCGGTAGTGCTCTTTCTTTCATCCAAGTCTTTTCCCCAAGCACTATCTGAATAGTCGACAATTCTGAAGTTTTCTGTACTTGTATAAAACAGTCCATCAGTGACTGTGCCGTTGACATAGCGCAGAATCCGCTTGGCTGCATTCAAATGGGATTGGTCAAGTGTCTCCATGTATCGGCTGATAAGACCAACGCCATAAAGTATGTTTGGTCTTGTGCATGTTAGGTAGTGAAGACTTCCTACCAGACTCTTGAAATATATCGGATCAACATCACCGACCTCACTCTTTTTGAATTCCATTCCACTTTCAACTGGAGTAATCACTGGATTACTTTTCTCCATACCAAAACGCTTGAGGATGCTTTTGGCGTATCCATCTTGAGAGATGAAAATGCCGTCATCTCCCTGTATCACTTCAATTCCAAGAAAGTGTGCCATCAGTCCTATATCTGTCATCTCAAACTCTTGAACCATACATTGTTTGAAAGAATCAAACATAGCTGGGTTGTTGCCTGTGAAAATCAAGTCATCAACATGCATGCATACATACAGCTGGCTTCCATCGGCCTCCTTCTTCATATAGAGTGCATGCTGGTAAGGGCACTTCTCGAATCCATTCTTCTGGAAGTATGCATCGATCCTTGTGTTCCATGCACAAGGCACTTGTTTCAATCCATACAACACATTCTTCAACTTGTACACTTTGTCATAATGTCCCATCTTCACATATCCAGGTGGCTGCTCCACCTAGATTTCCTCCTCCAGAAATCCATTGAGAAAGGCAGTCTTGACGTTTAATTGGTAGATCTTCCATCTGTGTTGAGTAGCTAATGAGATCATTATCCTGACCGTCTCCATTCTGGCAACAGGGGCAAAGACTTTGCCATAGTCTATGCCTTCCCTTTGTTTGTAGCCTTTAGCTACGAGCCTGGCCTTGTATCTCTGAACTTCTCCTTGAGCATTCTTCTTGGCCTTGTAGACTCATTTTACTCCAATGGTCTTATAGCCTTCTGGAAGATTGGTCAGCTCGCATGTTTTGTTCTTCTCTATGGACTGAATCTCTTCATCCATAGCCTTCCTCCATTTGTCTTCTTGGTTAGCCTCATTACTAACTAGATCACAAGTCATTTGCAGACAGAACATGGTGAAGTCTGCATCCAACAGATCTGTATTATGATACAGATCATCAAGGTTCCTCTAGGCCTCATGTCTAAAAACTCTTCTGTAGCAGGTGAGGATGGTTCATCTCTTTGTGGTGAAGGGAAACCACGAGACGGCGATGGTTTCTCTTCTGATCTCCTAGGTACCTCCCTGTTCTGTACCTATTCTTCATCTTCAATAGTCAGCTCCATATTCCTGGTAGCTTGTCTAATCCCAGCTCCAGGATTCATTTTCCTTGAAAATGACATCTCTGTTGAATATCACCTTCTGGGTGACGGGATTGTATAGCTTGTATCTCATCGTCCAGTCACCGTATCCAATTAGGATACATTTCACTCCTTTGTCTTTAAGTTTGGTTCTGTTTGCCTCTGTAACTTTTGTGTAGGCAATACAACCAAACACTCTGAGATGACCTACACCTGGCTTGTAAGTGGTCCATGCTTCTTGTGGTGTCTTTGACTTCAGATTCCTCGTAGGAGATCTGTTGAGTAGATAAACTGCACATTGAACTGCTTCAGCCCAAAATCTCTTGGGTAGATCTTTATCTTTCAGCATGCTTCTGGCCATGTTGAGGATGGTGCGATTCTTCCTTTCAGATACACCATTTAGTTGAGGAGTATATGCTGGTGTTCACTGGTGTTTGATTCCTTGCTGCCTAAGGAATCTATCGAACTGATCTCCAGTGTATTCTCCACCTTGGCCTGACTGCGACATTTTGATATAGTAGCCGCTTTCTTTCTCCACAAGAGCTTTGAAGTCTCTGAACTTCTCGAATACTTCTGACTTCTTTTTGAGAAAGTATACCCACGTCTTCTTGCTATAATCGTCGGTGAACGTGAGGAAGTATCTGTTCTGTCTGTTTGAGATTGGCTTCAATGGACCACACACATTTATGTGTACTAGCTTGAGCGGCATGCTTGCTCTTCAATCAACTTGCTTTCCAAAATTGTTGCGGTGTTGTTTACCAAGAATACAACTTTTGCATACCTCATTTGAATGTTGGATATGAGGTAAGCCTTTGACCATCTTCTTATTCGCCAACAGCTTCAAGCTTTCAAAGTTGAGGTGCCCATATCTAAGATGCCATATCCAGTCTTTGTTGTTGATAATGGCATTGAGGCACTTTGGCGTATCGTGAAGAACAGTTAGCGAAAACATCCTGTTCTTCGCCATCTTTACTCGAGTAACCAGCTTCCCTCGAGCATCTGTGATTGTGAGCTGCATATCCTTTAGGCTAATTTGCTAGCCTTTCTCCAAGAGATGCCCAAGACTAAGTATATTAGTCTTCATGTCTAAAACATAGTAGACATTGGAGATGAATGCATGATCTTTGTTCTTCCTTTTGATTACAATGTTCTCTCTCCCTCGAACTGGGACTTTGGAGAGATCGCCAAAAGAGATATCTCCCTGAACCTTTTCATCAAGTTCAGTAAAAAGCTGCTTTGAGCCAGTCATATGATTACTGGCTCCGGAATCAAGAAACCATGTACCTTGATCCTGTTCGGTGGAACTGTGTGCCATGAGACTCATTGAATCTCCTCCTTCTGACTCCTTGTTTGCATAGTTGGTTGTTTTGCCAACTTGATTTGATGCTGGCCGTCCTCTGCACTTTCATGTAGTGACCATACTTCTGGTAGTTGTAACATTGAACATTGCTTTTGTCAATGTTCGATCGGTTGTTGTAACCACCTCTTTTTCCTTGTCCTCCTCCTCTGTTGCTTTGCTGTCCACGACCACCTCCTTTTGGAACATGGTTTTGATTTCCTCTTTTGGAAAATCCTTTGCCTCCTTTACCTTTACAATTTGAACTTTCAGAGCCTTTTCCATGAGAATCATAGCCTCGGCCTCCCTAGGATGTCCCCCCTTGCTCGTGCCTGTTTTCGTTGAGAGATAACTTTGTTTGTAAAGCCTTCTCCGGGGCTCTATCATCATCTTTGTGCAACTTCTGTTCATGGGCTTGCAGCGAGCCCACGAGTTCTTCGATAGACATGGTTGTAACGTCTTTAAGTTCTTCCAACGTAACAACAATAAAGTTGAATCTCATATCCAATGACCGGAGGATTTTCTCTATAACTCTCGTATCTGTGAGAGCTTCACCGTTTCTTCTCATATGATTTGCAACCGTCATGATTCGACCATAATACTCAGAAATAGATTCTGAGGATTTCATTCATAAAGACTCGAATTCACCTCGTAAAGATTGAAGGTGAGTCCTCTTTACTTTGTCGGCACCTCTATATGTTTTCTGCAGCGTCCCCCAAATTTCTTTGGAAGATGGAGTGGAAACGATGATCTCGAACGTCATCTCATCAAGTCCTTGGTAGATAATGGACCTGGCTTTGCAATCCTTCTTTCGCTCGGCATGAAGCATTATTTTCTGTTCCTCCTTCAAAGCTGTTTTTGCTTCTTTTGAGGTAGGTTCCTCGTACCCATTTTCGACTATCTCCATGACTTCTTGAGCACCCAATAGTGCTCTCATTTGGATAGACCAATTACCATAATTGTCCTGGGTGAGCTTTGGAATAAGCGCTGTGCGCTTCTGTTGGCCATCAGGTCTTCAAATCAGAAATCTGTTCTCGAAAAATTAAATGGCACACGACCCCACTTGAAATAAGTGGAATGACCCCACTTGAAGAAAAACAGTTCGGCTTGTCAATCACCCTTTTGCTTTAGAATTATTTCTTCCACAGACTTTGAAAGTCTCACCTGATACAAAAAATAATTCAAAGGACCCACTTACTTTTAATACTTCTCTTCTTGGTAGGTAGCTTTTGATTTGTTTTCTTTGAATTCCCTTAAATGTTGACCATCTTGATAAGGAATTTATGACCCCTCTTTCTTTTTCGTTGAACCCAAAGACAGAGAAACATTTCTTCTTTTCAACGGTGATGGGTACAACAGCGTGAGGCAACCCGTTTGGTGTCTGGTGAGATAGCTTGGGCTTCGTCTTGGTAACTCCGATCACGTCACCGGAGATGAGAAAAGAAAAATAGCCGACAACGTGTATGAGCTGTGGCTAGAATTTATATCAGATGGGATTGCGGATTCACCTCCAGCGGATGGCTTCAATCAAGCCAATAGTTTCAGAAAATTCAGACTTTGAAATTGAAACTTTGAGTTTCAATCTGCTCTGTTTTTTCTGGTTGAAAAATAGAGAGAAGTTGTGCAGTGATTTCTCTTTCTTTTTTTATTCACCAATTCGGACTATTTTCAGACCGATTGGCTCTGATACCAATTTGTTGGGTGGAGGAGTATGAATCACACACTTATGATGTATGAAGCTCGCTAAGAGATTTGAACAAACACTCACAATTTCATTGATCTTCACTCAATCTGAATCTTTTACTCCACACTTGATATCAAACTACTACGATTACATGGTATTTATAGATTAAACCAGAGGAAAAAACAAATATGAGATAAACTCACATTTATTGGGTAAATCACAAAACTATCACGGAAGTGCAAAAAGTCTATGGGCATGACTGTGAATAGTAGCCCACGTTTTTGCTATGGGCTGCTCAGCCACTTGCTTCACATGTTGATCAAGTTTAACTTTCCATCACGTTTGCTACCTCTAATATTTCATGGAGCGAACGACAACATCGACACTCAAGAATGATTCAATAACTTCAGATTGTGAACGCCCATCTGAATTTCATGAGTAAGAAGTCCTCCCTCTTTATGTAATCGGAGTAACCCACTTTCATTTGTATTGCAACTTCTTTTACCAAATTCCCCTCTAATTTGTCATCACAAGTTGACTAGATTCTTCATTTTGGTTCTTGATTAAGGTTAATGTTTTGTTTTAAAGCTTTTTCTAATGCTAGATCAGGAGTAAAATTTTGTTGGAAGATGTTGCTAGTAAACCATTATGGTCGATTTTAGTTGTGGTTGGTATTGTTTACAGTGGGCTTATGATATTTAACAAGAAAATTTTGGTCAAAAACTCACTGTTACTTAACTCACTGTTACTATTGTCAAAAAACACATTTGTTTCCAAAGTAGTTGTGGGTAATAATGGAAGCAGTACTGATTGCATGTAATCGCAATATTTCTCCTGAGTATCTGTCCATTCTATTGTCATTAAGGACACACTCTGTTTGTGAAATTTTGCACTACTTTTCACCTATAAGTGTCAATGTGTAAGGAAATTGGGAGAATCAACCTAAACCTTTTGTGGTAATAACCAAGCCAACTCGATTTCTTTATAGGAAGTCCATTGGCATAACCAACCTTAACATTTTGTGGTAACAACTAAATCAACTCGATTTTCTCATGGGCCAGCCATTCTCTCTCATGAATTTTGTTTGAATATGGTAAGTCTTTCTCATTGTTGGAACTTTTATCGTAAATTTGTGGTGATTTGGTAGTGGAAGAAAACTTCAGATCAGTCAAAACATGTTTGGCCAGTAGCCAATAGGTTTCCCAAAATTAGTCTTCTTTTTTTTCCCCTAAGCAAAGAATTTATTAACCTTTAAAAACGAATTACAAAGATTAAAGGGACCCAAGACTGAAAACGGCAAGGGCCCAAAGGGGAAAGAAACCAAAACAAGAAGGGTAGTAAGATACCAACCAGAACCTGAAACAAAAACCAAGAAAAACACTCCTGAAACACCCCTAAAAATTACAGCAAGATAAAGAGACAACCCAATAGCTTATTCCCTAAACCAACCAAGAGAAAACAAAGCTAAAAGAATAGAAAAACACCCAAAGAAACAAAAAGCCCCCAAACTATGAAACCTCCAACTAAGAACAACGGGATCAGCGCCAAAAAGCTACCATCATCAAACAAGCGGCAAATCGAGCTCCACAGAAATGGAGTCATCTCCCTCCAAAATGTCAAAAGCTTTAATTTCCACTATAATTTCCTATTCTGAAATTTCGACTCCCTTCAATTCTAAGATCTTCTTAATATTATAGCTCTCCCTTCCATGAAATTTTACACCAAATTGAGCACCCATCTTCATGTTCTTGCGGGCTTCCTTGATTAAATTCGAATTCCTCTTACGAAAGTTGCTACTAACCTCCTCTTGAATCGAATGAGTGGGACCATTGAGACTTCCATCGAACTTCCTTTCTTCAATCCTATCCTAGAGACGTTCCTTATACTGTTCCGCGTAACTGTCCCAGAAAACATCATTGTTTTCAAAGGATTCTTGCTCCACAAAGTTTTCCTACGATTATCTTTCCTGGTCTTGTGTGCCTTCTTATGGCGCATTCACTCCACATACTTAATAAGAGGTTCATTTGAGACAAGATGCAAGTCATCAAAATTAGACCCCCTTGAAAGCTCCTTATCTATCGAACTCGAATCAATCAAATTGACAACTAATATGACTTCTCGTCTTCTCCACTGGATCAACAACATGGATCTCATGGAAAAGAGATTGAAGGCCCAAAGAATCCTCCACAAATGATTCCAAATCTTGAGTGGACTTTAAGCTACTATCATTAGGATTCTCTTCTGTACCCATTTCTAATGACTGGGTCTCTTCAGGAACTTGAGAAATCTGGTCTTCATGATCGATCACCGCAAGAAAATTACTTGACTCCACCTTTCTGAAAGAACTCTCCTCTATTGTGACTATGTATCACGTTACATCTTCAACAAGTTTTATATTCCCTTTTATCCTTTGGGATTGGTCAGTCGCAATCAAGATTCTACCCTTTTCGTATGATTCTCCTTTTAGAGTGTTCTCTTCTACCTCAAGAAAGTCACCCCACAAACTACCAATATCTTTGAAAGTTTGCAAGGACCATGCACTAAGGGGCATCCCAAAGCAAGAGATCCACACAAATCTCTCCTCTTTAGCTTGCTTGCCATTTCACGGTTTAAATTCATCGAACCAATTCTTCACCCATTTTTCTTTTAAAATCTTGTCCCTGGTTCCTTCATTGGCAAACGTTATAACCACAAACCTTCCGCCAATCGCTTTAATTTGGACATCATGGACTTTCTCTAAATTGAAGACATTTACAAGATCTTTTGCAGAAAGAAGCTTACGAATTTTCGCAATGTCACTCCTAAATTTCCAACCATTTCCAATAGAGTGACACTGAATACTTTTAGATGCTAATTTCCGCTCCTCCTTATGTCCCGTGAAAGCCTCCGCATAGGATCCAACCCCAAGATTGTTCCTCAAAAATGGAACTCCTTTTTCTGCTATCTTGTTAGAATCCACCCTTTTATGATAGCTTTGGAATCTGTTTGGAATTTCACTTAAAAGACCATCCCTTGCTTCAAACCCCTAGTTCCTTGATTTTTTAAGCCTCCTATCCTCGATGACATCCTTTTTTCCCAAAACTTGCAAACTTAACAAATAATTTTCTATCCATAAAAAACATACCATTAGCTTTAAGGATTGCCACATCAGCTGAGACATGATAATCATATCTCACAAATCCAAATTTGTTGCCAATAACTTTGCTCCTCTTCAAAGGAATGAACACATCCTTAAATAAAATCCTAATCTCAACTATTCCAACATCCATAGGAAGATTGACTACAAATAATGTGTGAAATTCCTGGTATCTATGATTAACAATTCCTTGAACATGACTACGAGGTTTCTTAACCACAGGAATCCACTCCCCATTATCAGAACTACTTCTATCCATTGACATATTCATGGACAATCACTGATACTCATAGCAGAAAGAATCGACTGAAGAAACTTACCGTTGCGAGAATTGGAAACCAGATCTAAAATAAAACTCAGAACCGCACCGTCAACACCAATACCAAACTGAAAACTAGACAAACCCACACCAGAGCCGATGAAATTAGAACCGCAACCAATTAGAAGCTAGGATTATGAGATGAAAGCAGAGATGGAGACCAAAGCAACTGCCGATGAATGAATGATTGATGCCAAAAGAGGGAGCATCAGAGAGAAGGCTGCAGATATGGAGAGAGATGGTGTTAAAGGGCTGCAAAGTGAAATGGATATTGGATAGAAAAGAGAGAGGGAATCGGGTGAGTGATGGTAGGCGATGGACGCCGGAGATGGGTTAGCTGTTAGGAGAAAAGAGGTTGGGGCTATGGTTAGAGGCGGCGATCACCATTTTCCTTATGAGAAGTTACGAGAAATTATTGAATGATTTTCTAAAAGAGGTGGGCTTGGAATTGTCATGCTTTTTGAAAAATCGCTTGGTGTTACTTTGATCCATCAATTGTGCATGTACATTCTCGATTAGAAACTTTATGAACATCAAATTACATAAGGCTGAGAATTCTGTTTTTATTTCAATTTGAATAAGGGATTTGTTCTTATGAGGGTTGTTATGATTTCTGGTTGCATATAATCTCTTTGGTTCATTTTTCATGTTGTCAATGGTGGATGTTTATTGTTTGGACTCAATTTTTCATGTCGAGATTTGTATTTATGTCTGTAGGGAGGTGTTTGATCTGGTTCTCCTTTGGATCTTTGGTTCGGATCTAGATGGAGTAATGCCTTCCTCAATCTAAGACTGCAAGAGAGAGAGCACCGTTGGACTGTAGGCACTCTAATACCTAAGTCGGTCACAATCAGAGGAGAGAAAAAATACAAAGCGCAAGAGTACCTCTCTAGGATTTTGAACCACAATTTATAGAGTGGCCTAACTTAGGCCTCAAATAAGCTCATGATAGGCACACGCCTTACTCACTTCTTGGAGTGACGTCATGGATAACGCCTAGTGCCACATGACTGAACTGAATCTCCAATTTGTACGCGGACTATCCGTCTCTACTCGGGTCAGGTCTCATTCGACCCAGATTGGCTTCGCCAACAACTACGTTTAGCTAGCGACCACATCGGCCCAAGGTTCGGTCAACATGTATGTTTGGCCCCGGATTCGGCCAACATGTACGTTCGGTCACGAGTTATTACATTTGGCCCTGGGTTCAGCCAACATGTATGTCAGGCCCTGAGTTTGGCAACTTGTCGAATTCGGCCCACTACAATAGCTCCTCAACTTCTTGCTCTGTCCGGTACTACGAAAGTGAGGAGTTGGACCATTTTTGGCCGAAGCCTTCTTTGCTTTGTATCCGGGGCGGCTTTCAACTTGAGAGATTGTCCATGGCTAACAACTTTGTTTGGCTACTGATTCAGCCGCGAACCACGTTCGACCAACAACTATCCATGTTCAGCAAACAACTACCCTAGGGGTGCATAGACATCGGGTTCGGGCCAGGCTTTTACTAGATAATAACGAGATTTGTCCATTCCTACGCCCACCCATTACTAATCGGGCTTATTTAATATGCCAAAGCCCAGCCCAATTAAAATTTTAATTTTCCAAGCCTGTCCAACAAATCCATTTATTTTTCTAAAGCTTGGTATCACAGACATAAATTAATCAACCATAACGATCACAATCACATTTCACAACCGTAATAATATACTTCGAGTTCTAAGTTCTCCCAAAAATATTAAAAACAGACCCATAAATTAAAGTGCTCTGAAAGATAGAACTCTCACATGTAAAAACTTCTCTCGAGTGTCTCTTCTCTAAAATCAAACTTCTTCACAACAGATCTTGTAGAGCACAATAAAAATGAAAGGAAGAAAAAACTATGAATTATTACTATAAGACAGTAGTTTAAGGGAAAAAAACTTCAAAGTTTTCTTAATAAATTGCTATTACTTCAAAGGTATTCTCTACATAGGTAGTACTTGGAATTCATCTTCATCAATGTCACTTTTGTCAAGATACACAAACCCTAAGCAGCTAGGTTTCAGCGATAACATATACATATATACATAGGTATTAAAATTAAAATATTATTTAAATTGGGCTTGGTCGGGCTGGGCCTTAGAGGAATTTTCCAAACTTAGCCCAATTAATAAACAAGCCTAAAATCTCAACCCAGCCTTTTCCCAAACCCTAGAAAAATCGGGCTGGGCTGGGAGGGCTACGGGGTCGATGTACACCCCACAACTACCCACATTAGACCAGCAACTACCCGGGTTCAGCCCACAGCAACTCGGGGATGACCAACGACTACCCAGGTTCGGCTACTACCACTCTCAGCGAAAACCACTCGAGTTCGTCCATCAACCCCCAGGGTTCGGCCATCATCTACTTTGGGTTGGCCAATAACTACCAAGGTTTGGCAACAACCAAGTTTAGCCTCGAGTTTGACCATCAACTAACTACCTGTGACTACTCGGGTCTGGCCATGAACTATCTAGGTTCGATAAACAACTACCCAAGTTTGGCCGTCAGCTACCTGGGTTCGGCAAAATAACTACCAAGATTCAGCCATCAACTACCCGGGTTTGGCTTAAACTATCCGGGTTCGACCTCAAACTACCAAAGTTTGACAAACAACTACCCAGCTTCAGCCATCAACTACTCGGGTTAGGCCACAAACTATTTGGGTTTGACAAACAACTACCCAGGTTTGGCCATCAACTACCAGGGTTCAGTCAACAACTGCCCCGAGTTTGGCCATCAACTACCAGGGTTCAGTCAATAACTACCCGAGTTTGGCCATCAACTACCTAAGGTTCGGTCACAAACTACCTGGGTTTGGCCATGCCTCTGAGAAAAGTAAAAAAATGCTTGGCCATACCATTAAGTGGAACTTGTTGCAAACAAATTGCAACTCAACATTTTTAATGCTCGACCACGCCTTTAGGAAAAAGGTAAACAAGCGCTCGGCCATACCACCGAGTAGAGACCATTGCAAACAAATTGTAGCTCAACCTTTCTATGCTCCTCGCCCTTGAGACAAAGGTAAACATGTGCTCGGCCATACCATTAAGTGAAAACCATTGCAAACAAATTGCAATTGTAACGACCCGCCCCCTCCTTGCACAATATTGTCCACTTTGGCCGCCCAAGTTCTAATGACTTCCCAGTAGGGTTACCCATCTCAAGATTTGTTCCTAAGGCGAGCACGCTTAATTGCAAAGTTCCAATGAGTTTTGACACCTGCACGGCTTTCAAAGGCTTTGTGCAAGTTAGGGCATGATCAATTCTTTTATATCACATAATTCCGTTGCATCCAGGTGGATCATGGACTATCACATTCTCCCCACCTTATGATGCAATGTCCTCGTTGCATATTGGTTCAGTAACCTTCCCTCGAGAGGTATAGCACTTAGTTCCAACTTCGGGATTCAAGAGGTGGATCATGTAGACTCTAAAGGTGGCTCCTACCCCGTAGTACGGGGTTGTGCTTTGATACCAACTATAACGACCTGCCCCCGCCTTGCACAATATTGTTCGCTTTGGCAGCCCAAGCTCCAAGGACTTCCCAGTTGGGTCACCCATCCCAAGATTTTTGCTCCCAGGGGAAGCACACTTAACTGCAACGTTCCAATGAGTTTTGATGCCGCACGACTTTAAAAGGCCTTGCAAGTTAGGGTATGATCTATTCTCTTATATCACAGAACTCCATTGTATCCAGGTGGGTCATGGACTATCACAACAACTCAATATTTTCTACGTTTGGCTACGCCTCTGAGAGAAAGATAAACCTCAGCGATACAAAAGTAAACAAGTTTCTATTTTCAGTACCAAAAGGCTTGTGTCTCGCAAGTCCTCCACGCCATTACTTGATCGGCTCTTCTAACAACTAAGCATTCGGTACCCAAAGACTTGCAGTAGGCCAATCCACCGCATCATCACTGGATCGACTCTTCCACCAACTAAGCGTTCGGTACCCAAGCGCTTACGTTCAACCAAATCTTCGAATCATCACTAGATTGACTCTTCCACCAACTAAGCCTTCAGTACCCAACGTTCAGGAAAATCGCCGTATCATCACTAGATCGACTCTTCTACCAACTAAGCCATCGGTAGTAAAAGCTTGCATTTGGCCAAACCGCCGCACCACCACTCGATTGTCTCTTCAACCAACTAAGCATTCGTCAATAAAAGGTTGCATTCAACTAAACCACCGCATCATTACTCGATCGACTCTTCAACCAACTAAGCATTTAACACCAAAAGCTTGCATTCGCCCATGCCACTGCACCACCATCGGAAGGGAAAGACCACCACAAGGAAAGAATAGCCGCCCGTTGCGGCAGTGGTAGAAGTACCTAACCCACCGACCGCTGTTGTCTATGTTCACATTAATTTTGACTTCCACTTTCTGGAAATTCTAGATCAGAGAGGAGAGAGAAGCATCAAACATTTTATATACATATCACCAATTGCAGGGAGGTGTTTAATCTGGTTCCGCTTTGGATCTCTGGTTCTAATCTAGATTGAGAAACCCTTCCTCAACCTAGGCTTGCAAGAGAGCACAGCTCATGCCTACCAGCCATCGTCGGCCGGTAGGCACTCTAATGCCTAAGTCAGTCTCAATCAGAGGTGAGGAAAAATACAAAGCTCAAGAGTGAGTAGTAGTGGTGTACCTCTCTCTCTAGGGTTTATAACCACTCTTTATATAGAGTGACTTGAATTATGCCTCAAGTAGGCTCGTGATAGGCACATGCCTTACCCGCTTCTTGGAGTGATGTCATGGATGATGCATCTAGTGCCACGTGACAGCCAAGTCAAGGTTAGACACGGCTAGCTTTGGCCCCGAGTTACGACATTCGGCCATAGGTCCGGTCAGCATGTGTTGACACCAGATTTTTCCCCATCTCCTTTTATAAAATCAAGTTGATGACGCATTTGTTATTGTAGTGCAGTCATCCAACTTTAGAAGAACTTGCTCAAGGAGAAGGAGAAACATATGTACGATCAGTAGTTGTTACCAATATTACCCATCTATATACATGTTGCTGACCACTGAACACAAAAATGTTTTTATTTTCTTTTCCTGCAAACAAAACCTAAGAAGGAAAGATGTATAGTGAGAAGGGCTTGATGTAGATGGGTCAATGAGGCCGGGCAGCACGACACAATCTCGGCATTTATAGGGTTTCTTACCATAGCACGGCATGACATGCTCGGACAGACATGACACAACCACTATTGGACTAGCGCTAGACCAGGCCGTCATTTTTGACATGCAACACAAGCACATGCAAGCATGTGCACGACTCAAGATACTATTTTTACGTATGTCTAGCCTTAATTTAATTCGTTGAATTTAACAACATAAATTGACATTTTCTCTCTAGAAAATCAAATAAAAAACATGGAAAGTATTGAATTATTAGTTTATCACTTGTTTACAATAGGAGTGTAACCAGTCCGGTTCGGGAAAAACATGGAATCAAAATTGATTTTTTGAGGTTGGTTCGGGAAAAACATGGAATCGAAACTGGTTTTTTGAGGTCGGTTCGGTTTATCCTGGTTTTGGTCTGATTTGGCCTATTTTTCAGTGAGAGAGAGAGAAGATCTACCAACAAACATATATACATACACATATATACACACACAAATCCAGATCTAAAGATATATGTGTATATATATATATATATGCACAGATGTACACACACACACTCACACAGAGGGAGAGAGAGTGAACGATGATGATGGCATCGATTACGTGGCCGCCCAGCTTTGGCGATGACGACGAAGGACATAGTCGATGATGGGCCGACGTCTCTGTTTCACATCTGAGAAGTGTGTATTGTGGAAGACCCCGAAGAAGATGAAGTTTGGAAGATGAAGATCCGATCTTAGAGAGAGAGAGAGAGAGAGAGAGAGAGGGGTCACGCACAGCGCCACAGCCGGCTGCGGGGTGATTTTAGGGTTGGTTGAAATGATTTTGGGGTTAGGTTCATATATATATATAGGGTCCCCTTCTAGTCCGGGATCTGGGACTCCGGACCTCCATGATCCGATCATTTTTTTGACGATCTGAGCAGTCCAATGTTTTCAAAAGGTGATTTCAAGGGTCCATGTTACAGTTTTTGCGAAAAACTGCTTGGATCAAGCCCTTCCCGGTATTTTTTTTTGAAGATTTCTTGCATGGACCCTTGAAATCACCTTCTGAAAACATTGGACGGCTCGGATTTTCCAAAAACAATTTGCAAAACAAAAAAAATACGGGTTTTCTTTAATCCGGGAGTCCCGGATTAGAAAATTTCCGTATTTGTATATATATATTCTCGGTCCAGTCCAGTTTTGTTCACTTTATAAACCCTCCGAATCGGGAACTGAACCGATTTTAAAATTTAAAATTTTCACGAATCGAAACCAAATTAGCCAAAGAAAAAACCGACCAAAAAAAATCCCGATTCGGGCCGATTTTCTATTTTTTATATTCACCCCTAGTTTATAATGACCTGTGCATGTTTTCAAAATGTATCTCACAAAGTGACCTTGTTTATTACCAAAGTTCTTGGGATGCCTTTGCTTGTGCAAGCCCTAGGCTTAGGAAAACCTGATGTTGATAAGTTTAGATCAAAGTTTGCAGAATAGAGGATAAGCTTTTTATGAATTGGGCCTAATGAAGAACTAGAAGCCGCAACATGGGCTTGAACAATGGGCCCTAACCCAGAATCCAATTAGGTTTGTCTCCTTTTAAAGCATCCAAATGATCAAGAGCATTTTACGGACCGCTCCACATTTGATGAGCAGTTTCCCGACAATTCCATGCCGCCTCCTTAAATGCACGATTAACTCCATGCCGCTCCACTTTTGATCAGTAAATGCAAGTTTGTTTTTACTACAACTCCCAATATTTTTTCACTCTCTATGAAAGTGCCTAAAACCCTAGGATACCTTACGAAAGTGCCTAAACCTAAACCTAAACCTACACCTTAGAGTATCCTAATGAAAGTGCCTAAAACCATAGGGTTCCCTATGAAAGTGTCTAAACCATTAAAACCCTATAAGAAAAGTGCACCCTAAACCTAAACCCTAGGGTAACCTAAAGTGCCTAAACCCTCAAAACCATATGAAAGTGCCTAAACTTGTAAAACCCTACGTAACCATATAATACCTTAAGTGCCTAAACCTACAAAAAGAGTGACTATCATTAATGGTAATTAAAAAAAAGTGACGGATCTTAATGATAATAAATATTTGTTTTCTTACCTTAATGGTAATTGTTTCAATGATCAACAGTTAGCAATTTTTTTGACCCTCCCTCGACCAAAGATTTTATCTCACATGAAATTTAGACACTAACAGGAAGACCGAATGATTCCAAAAAAGGAGAAATTGAAGGAGACGAAGAAAAATCAAATGAGATTTTAATAGTTCTATATAATACTCCCTCCGTCTCTTTTTAAATGTTTAACTTTTCATTTTGGGCTGTCCCTAAATAAGTGTGTGGTTTGCAAAGTTAATGGGCAAAAGTTTGTATAATTATCATTTTACCCTTTTGAAAAATTAGTGGGTAAAGAGTTAATGGGTAAAAGTGGATGATAATTTTGGAAAGTAGAGGTAAAAGTCGATATAAAAGTGTAAAGTGGAGGAAAAAGTTGATGTGAAAAGTGTAATGATGAAGTTTTTTTAATAAGTTGGATTTACGAAGTAACATGTTTAAAAAGGGACGGAGGGAGTAATGAACAAAAATTGCCCACACGTTAAGAGGACGGATGTGATTATGCCAAAACAAACAATATTTTTCATTTTAAGTGGTGATAATGATGAAACAAAGCTCACAAATTCTGGCTTTAAATGGGATCCCCGCTAGTAGAGGGTAGAATTGGTGCGCAAAAACTGGTCCGAACAGTTGATTATAAAAAAAAGAAAGAAAGCCTACAAGGCCCATGACAGATGAGATGTGACGTGCCAATGTGATGAACGACGTGGCATTGACAAGCTCCAATTATCGCTCCTATATTGGCAAGAGACTGGAAAATCGGCAAATTAGGTTTATGGAGGAATGTTTGATGATTGTGCAATCCATGCCAAAACCAACAAAAATTGACGAGATGTAAAGATGACGGATGAGATTATGCCGAAACAGACAATATTTCGGCTTCCAAGGGAGATATTGATGAAATAGAGCCCACAAGGCCCACCATGGATGAGACGCGCCAATATGGTAAACCGTAAACGGATGGCGACAAAGCCAAGTAGGCTAATCTGATCTTTTACGAGATTTCGGTAGGACCAAGGACATGACAATTGACATTGACAAGCGCCAATCAAGACTTATTTTTCGTAATAAAAAAAAAGACTTATTTTTCTTTCTAGAGAGTAGAAAATTAGGTTTACAGAGGAGTGTTGGATAAACCTAATTTGACAGTGATTATTAAGCCTCTGGAGGTAGTCAGGGCAGCTTGGATGTTTAGATTGCCCAAGTCCGATTCCTAACTTCATTGTCCACTTACTATTATGTCATTTAAAAAAAAAACACACGTAAAAAAAAAATTAGGTTACATTATGTTTTTAACTTGAATTACGTAAAAAAAAAAAAAAAAACCACAGTTGCCAATTATGGTATCATACTTTAACTTATCCAAGAACTCATTTTTTATTGATATTATGATCCATCCATTTTTTCTCTGTTTTGACAACATAGTATGAATATAAATTTTTATCAACTTTGAAAACTCATCTCCGCTAAAGCAATTGCAATCAGTAGTGTGTGCCTCATATTTTAGGGGCCCAAAGCACTTTTGAATTTGTATAATTACAAACGCAAATGCTAACAAGCGCTACATAGCGCTGGTTATACGGATCCCAATGGGCGAATACTGGCCCCCAACTGTAGATTCCCACAAAGCCCAAGAGTGAAATGCGTGCAACTGGTGCAAGTCCAGTCTTGTCCCCTCTCACTCGTCCGTCTCCTCTCTCTCTCTCTCTCTCTCTCTCTCTCTGACTTTTCTCTCTCTCATCACTTTCTTTCTCTACTCTACTCCCCCTCTCAACCCACTTTTTTCTCACATTTTATTTGTTACAAATTCAAATGTGTATAACTTTTATTTTATATATCCAAAAATAAAAAAAGTTATATATTTAAAATCTACTCGAAGACATCTATTAAATAAGACCAATATTGAATACCATGCATAGAAAAAATAATCTTTTGGGTATAGGCTCATTTTTCGCGCGAAAAATGAGCCTATACCCAAAAGATTATTTTTTCTATGCATGATATTCAATATTGGTCTTATTTAATAGATGTCTTCGAGTAGATTTTAAATATATAATTTTTTCGCGAAAAATGAGCCTATACCCAAAAGATTATTTTTTCTATGCATAGTATTCAATATTGGTCTTATTTAATAGATGTCTTCGAGTAGATTTTAAATATATAACTTTTTTTATTTTGCGCGAAAAATGAGCCTATACCCAAAAGATTACTCCCTCCGTCCCTTTTTAAGTTATTAACTTGGGAAACGTGTATTTTTGCGGACGTTTAAAAATATACTTTCGCATATCGTTTTTGAAATTTTTTTGCACCAAATTAAAGTGCTCAAATGAGCACTTTAATTTGGTATAAAACAAATTAAAAGATATATATATATATAGAGAGAGAGAGAAATATGTTTTTTAGGGGTTTAAAATTACACGTATTCTCATATGGATCATTTAAAAAGGAACGGAGGGAGTATTTTTTCTATGCATAGTATTCAATATTGGTCTTATTTAATAGATGTCGACGAGTAGATTTTAAATATGTAACTTTTTTTATTTTAGGATATACAAAATGAAAGTTATACGCATTTTAATTTGCAACAAATAAAATGTGTGGAATACTAGTAAAAAAGTATGAAGAGAGAGAGAAGTAAGGGAAGAGAGAGAGAGAGAGAGATTGCAAAGGACGGAAGAGAGAGAGATGTCAGGGAGGAGAGAGAGAGATGTGGCGTTAGTGGGTGGGAGGGAGAGGGACAAAAGTACAAAAAAGTAATAAATAATTGCCCCATTTTCGAGATTAAGGGGTGCTATATGGCACCGGTTAGCCGGATCCAATTACAAATATTCAAACGAAAAGGATACAATTAGTTAAAATGACATGATTGTACGAGTTTTTATCTAAAGAAAAGAAGAAAGTATTCTCATATTTTAATTATGATTTTTATGAAAAAACTAATAAAACATGTTAGCTCCCTGGTTTTTTTTTTTTTTAAATTATTTTTTTATCAATTTCTCACCATTGGAATAATTAGTTTTTGTCGGCTGCAAGAAAATATATAACTTGTACACTAATGTTGTTTTTGTTAAATGCAAAATTTATAACAAAGTAGTAGAGTGTGATTTTCCTAATATTGTGGATTGGGAAGGGGAAGAAATAAGAGCCAAAAATTACAAAAATAGAGAAGGAAAAAAAGAAAGGAAAGAAGGGCAAGTTGATAGAGAAAAAAGGTGCGCTTGGGGAATGGAACACGGGTCGCACGGAAGTGTGGCAGCATCTGCTAACCACCAGACCATCCAAATCTTGGCATAAGTTGTAGGATTACTACGATCTTTTTCTAATGCATAACGTTTCTTTTTGGCACAATCAACACGCATATGCATAACGTTTCTTTTTGGTTGCTCTAGCCCGGGGTTGGTAGGCTTACCCCTGGACTGGCCCTAATGATACTTAATGAAGAACCTAATTGGGAGATTCCATAAAGGCCTCTCTTGACAGCTGATGTCTGTGTTTATATGCATATGCGTGTTGATTGTGTTAAGAGATAGAGGCTCCACCCCACCCACGTTTTCTTTGCTCTTTTGGAACCGGTACAGAAATGGGTTCTTTTTCTACATTAATTGCTTTTTTTCTCCGCCTTTTTTTACATTGTTTACCTTAGTTACTTGGGGTTCCACTTCGGGGTTCCACTTCCGGGGAAGACCTATGACTCAGTTTGGATGGTAGCAATCTTGAGGGGGAATGAGAATGTGATGTCTTCTTTTCATGATTCCAATGTTTGAAACAAACATGAATAGGAATGTGATTTCATGCTTTTCTGATTCCGGCGTTTGGAACAGTCAGGAACAGGAATGTGATTCCTGATGACACATTCAACCAGGAATCATATTCCCAAACTGAGTGGAAATCTGATTCCTCCCTTACCCTATGAGAATCTCAGATTCCTAGTTCATTCAATAAGAAAAAGAAATGTTGATTTTGATAAATTTCCAAAATAATTGTTTCCTACGTAAGATTACTCAATTAATTCAAACACCGTAATGAAATTACTCCAGGTATTAAATTCCTAAGAATTTGATTTCCAGTAATTACATTTCTATTCCTCACCGAGGAAATTCCCAGGAATTTGATTCCCGGTAATCACATCCCTATTCCTACTCAAGATTTTGGTCATCCAAACATAACCTATATGTGTTTGTTGAGAAATCAAAAGATTGGTAACTTATTGCATGTTTCTGGAGTTCGATTAATTAAAGTGTTTGTGTTTTAGTGTGTGAAATTCCTTTCTGATCACCCCAAAAGGTTGATGGCATGGTGGTTTGGGCGTGAATCCAGAGACTTGACATGAGAATCGATCAAATGCATGTTATTTGACATTTGACATGAAAATTGCTCTAAAAGTTATTAAACTCGCGAGAGAGAATATATGGGAGTTACGAGGTAGAACTTACAAGCATAGATTAGGCGTTGCCACCATTTGTAACGACTGCCACTTTTGAATGCAGAAACCTTCCTTGCTAATGCTTTCAATCCACAATTACCATCCTTTTGTTTCACGAAAGCTAATTCGGAATATCTTTCAACCAAATCCAAAGCTATATCTGTTGGTGCAAAGGAAAATTTATCAAAAAAGTTAGTTAATCGTTAGCTTACAAAAGTAGGTACATGAACTTGTATTACCCATCCCAAGCGAATAATGGTCTACAATTCAAAACATAATTAAGGCTCTTGAAAAGTGACTTAAAGTTAAAAAACGCCAACTGACACATGATATATGAATTGGCGTAAACTATCCTGTTGAAAAAGATTCAGAGACTGTCTTACAACACGAGTACTTCTATTGAAGGAAGGTTGTGTTTGGAAAAAAATAATTTCCTAAACACAATGAGTTTTATTGATTGTGAGTGTAGCGGCCGGGTGGACTGGGCCCATAGGGACCACCTCACTCAGGGGGGACCACGGGTCCGCGGATCTCTGTCTCTACCTCCGTCCGAGAAGTGTGCTCGGGAACCAGGGGGGCTCGGGAGGCCCGGTCTCGGGGCTCGGCTGTACTATAACAGCGAGGCGCAGGGCAGGCTCGGGAGCGCTCGGGGATGGCCCCCCGAGCGCCTTCCGAACCGAGTCAGATCACCTCGGTGCCGGGAGCGGCCGCGCCAGGTGTCAGGTGGGGCTCGGTGGAGACACCTCTGACAGCTTGGATGGCTCATTAATGATCTCCGTCACCCCACGTGCTCTGCGCAGGTGGCAGGACACTAACCCCACAGGCTACGCCTGCAAGGAGGACTAGGCCGGCGAGACCATCAGTAGTAGGTTACTACTTTGGGAAGGAACAGTGGCCGAACTGCCACTTGTCTGACAGACAAATATCCATGCACTCAAGTGCAGCGATAGGACGGGGCGCGGGAGGCCCCCGAGGGGCGTGCGGGGCACGCGCTCCCTCGCCTATAAATACACCTCCCCTCACCTCCGTGAGAGGAGGACGAGGAACTCTCGAAATCTTACTCTCTACATCTCTCTCTCTAGTTCTCCGATATACAACTCCTCCCGTTGCTTACTTAGCCATCGGAGCGCCTCCCCGGACCACCACCGTCCGGGTTAGGCGCTAACGTGGTCGTTCTCTTGTGCAGGTTCCTCTCCGGCGAACCCCAAGAGTACCAGCTGCCTCCTCCGACGAGCTCCCAGGGGCTGTGACGCGGACCACACAAGCTCCACCCCCACGGTACTGTACCAGGCGTCCAAGGAGGTCATTCCGGTGAAGCGCCCCCCACAGTGAGTGATTTGTTTGTTTAGCTTTTCGTTATTTATTTATTTATTTTTCTGCAGATTAATCATTTGTCTAAACAAAAGAGAATATGAAAAGTATAAATGCTGTGAAACGAATTTGAAAAACATCAAATAAGACCACCCTTAAATATATTATAAGTGATTAAAAGTGAAAACTGTCTTTTTTCAAAAAAATTCAACTTTAATGAACTTTTTGGGACTTTAATCACAAGTTTTTATCTTTAGATTAGTTAATAATATTGTACAAACACACCCTGATTAAGCAAGCATGCAAGTTGTAGTATATATTTTATTGTGAATTCAAGCAGGGTGTTACTCACCATAAAATCCGGATGTTATTACCCGAACGAGAAAAGCAGCAGCAGAATCCTCGTCGTAGTTGGGGTCAGACTCAGAGGGAGTCTGAATGACGTAGGGGACGAGCTCAGTGGGAGGAGTGTAGGGGACGATCGCAGAGTGAATATTAATGACGTCGGGCAAGGGGTTAGGGGAAGGATCATTCTTCTTAGTACATACGTCTTTGGGGAAGAGCTTAGATAAAGGATCACCCTTAGTGACGTTCAGTAAGTAATTAAGGGTGTCCTTCTTAGCATTTCTAGCAGCCAGGTCAAGCGCGGAACGCCTATTAATATCCCTGATATATATCAATGATGGTCGTTTTCTCAGAAGGATATCTACGACTTCATTGTTTCCAGCCCATGCAGCAATGTGAAGGGCAGTGCAATTGCTTTTATCACCAATTTCTAGTTTCTTCAGTGCCTCTTCTGATATTGTATCCAACACTAGTTCCCCCGGTCCCTCCTTTAATATCTTATCCACTAACTTCGTTATGAAATCGATTGACTTTGATGATCTTCCCGCCCCAGCAGCTATGTGAAGTGCTGTATCTGAATATTCGTTGATCTTGGCTGTAAGACTGCCTTCATTTTCGTTGAAAAAAGTTTCGGCGTTGGACCAATCTCCTCGGAGTGCAGCTTGATAGAGTGGTATGTATTTCCAGTAAACATCCTTCTCTGTAGATATACAAACCCAGGCCACCCACCAACCAGAAGATGATTATTTAGTAATCAGAAAAAAATAAAGAAAAGAGATAATTATTTGTTTAATGCTATCGATTTAACCCCATTAATAATAGGATGTGAAATATATATACGTAGCAATAAGTTACATATATTCATATTTGTTTTACAAAAATTCCATATTGCCCATATAGTTCGGGCACTGTTTACCCATGACATTTAACCTTAACCACATAATTCCGTGTGTTTTATGGACAAATATGGTGGGTAAGGTTTTCACTTTAGGAAAGCAAGGTACCGAAAGTCGTGCTGAGTAGGGTTTCAGCGAGAGCACCTGCAAGACTCAAGGGAATGTTAGGCTACCCAATCAGGGTTTGGCCGGAATACCCCTTCAATGCTTAAGTTAGTGACTGAATGTAGGAGAAGAGAGGAAAGTAGAGTTCCCGGAGTAGATTGTGTGTATGTTTAATTGAGGGTGAAACCCGTTTTTTTATAACTTGGCGTCAAGATATCTATTCCGTCCGGGATACACTCCTATCCCTATATATCCTGAGCTTCACCCTTATTGGGACACTAGATGGTGCTTATCAACGCTGCTTCTCCGATTAGGGCGGAATCCTATGTCAATTAGATATCATGTACCGTCCTTAAGCACCTTCTAGGATAATCCTACGCCGATCGGACTTTACTCTGCCCGTTGAGATGGTCCATCCCAACTGGGCCACATCTGTTCGGGTCATGCTCATTTCTAGCACGGTCTGCTAGTTTGATCCAATTAATTCAAGGTCTAAAAGTCTGGCCCACCTCATTTATTTAAATAATATTGAAGTTTTCTTTCCCGATTAAAAAAAAAAATAGCTCAAGTAGATGCTACCTTAGCACCATTAGAAATAAAAAAATAAGGACTGAAATTACCTTTTGAGTTGTCATTTTGATTCTCAATGTCAAAGTCTTGTTCCTCAAACTCACCATCTGAGCAGGACCAATAGTTATCTATATCTCCATCTGGGAACCACAAACATCAAAGTTCCTGTTAGAAAATTATATTAAAAATCATGCTTTTATGTAATGAGTTACTATTTAGAGTAAATTTCACTTACCTCCCCTGAGGTTTCTGACAAATACAGAGACCTTCCCTATATTTTTAGAAATTTCACTGCCCTCCCTTTTTTCAAACTAATTGTCACTTACCTCCCCTGCTGCTACTTTAAGGATAACGGTGTTAACTTTTTGCATAAAATGACCGCAGTACCATTAGTCCCTAAAAAAAACATTTTAAAAAAAAATAGAGTTAAAAAAGTTTTCCAAAAAAATTAAAACCATTTTGCATTTTTTTAAAAAATAGTTTTTAAACAAAAAGTATCAGAAGAGAATTTTTTTTTAGCAAAAATAGTTTTTTTTTTTATAGGAAACAAACTAGGTATGAAATAGTTTTTTTAAACAAATTTTTTTCCAAATTTTTTAAAATAAACGATTTTCAAAACTTTAATTTTTTTTTTTAAATAACGGTTTACCAAAAGCTTTATTTTCAAAGAAATATTTTTAACAAAAATTTTCAAAAAGTAATTTTTTTGAAAAAAAAAATTTCTCTTCAACACTTTTTGTTTATAAGCTATTTTAAAAAAAGAAGAAGAATGGTTTAATTTTTTTGAATTTTTTTTAACTCTATTTGTTAAGAAAATAATTTATTTATTTTAAGGTGGAGAATATATATTAAGGGTACTACGGTCATTTCATGCAAAAATTTAACACCATTAGTCTTAAAATAACAGCAGGGGAGGTAAGTGACAATTAGTTTGAAAAGTAAGGGAAACAGTGAAATTTCAGAAAGTATAAGAGACGTCTATGTATTTGTCATAAACCTCAAGGGAGGTAAGTGAAATTTACCCTAATATTTAATTTATTATTTATTAATTAGTTTTATCCCTTTTGATGAGAATCTTTTATGGGTAATGTTTTGCATGATATTATTGTATGTTGTGAATGTGTGTATTTTATTCTGCATAGTGGATGATCCAGTGTGTAGAGTACAACTCATACATGGAAGATTGGATCATAGGTTCTTGTGGAATATAATTTTTAGTTTACGGTCTTAGATGGAATTTGACATGCTATCAATACGATTGTAGCACAATGTTTTAGCTAGTAGGTCTGT
The DNA here is from genome assembly GCA_020921065.1 of Vaccinium darrowii. Lineage (NCBI taxonomy): Eukaryota > Viridiplantae > Streptophyta > Magnoliopsida > Ericales > Ericaceae > Vaccinium > Vaccinium darrowii. Next base: position 9,512,787 of record CM037156.1, read on the forward strand.
CTTGACTACGGGTAATGGCTCAAGTTCCAACTCATTACGCTAGTACACTTTGTGTGTATTGAACAAAATCACTTTAATGTAATTATGTTAATACTGATATTGCAAGACAATTAGAACCTTATGATTATTATGAATGCTTATGCTCTTAATTTAAAGATAATTAATAGAAGTGTATATTTAATGTTTATTGACTTTGATTCATCAGAGAGTGATCCTCTTTAGGGTCAATAGTCTCGGTGAATTGGGTCACAACATGTATGACAACTGTTAATCATTAATGAAATCCACGTCCCGGTAGAGATTGATGATACTCCCTTGAGTAAGCTTATAAGTTTCGATAATGTCAAACCCTGTAGGTGGATATTTGTATCCGACATATCGAATAAGTTAAGTGGTAAGTTTCGAGGCATTTTATAAAATGAATTGTTAGTAATTTAATTTAATCAAAGGGTATCTGTAATCTTAACGTGTGGAGATATTTAAGTATTTAATAACATAGAGCTCGAAACATAATCGAGATAAGGACAGGAGTGCAATTATATTCGTATTGTACGATTTGATACGATTCGGTGGGTAATTGATACGAATAGCTAGGCTGCATGAATCGGAAATAGCAGTGAATTGGTGAATCGTTCGGTTCCCTTAAATTTCTGAAATTCATTTTTTTACTCTTGTTTTGCTCTGTTGTTGTTGGAAAGGGTTCAAACTATTTCTTTTTAAGGTCTTTAGGATTGTTATATGTCATGTTTTTGCCTATGTTTCTCCATACATAGTATTATAGGTAATAAGAAAAGAAGATTTATTACGAGATCGAGTGAATCGAAAATGAGAAAGATAAAGGAAATACAACCACCTTATAGACCTTCTAAAGATTTGTTTTGTTCTTTAACTCTTTTTAACCAAAAAGACCATAAGTAAGATTTCACGATTCCTCATCTCTTGGTAGTTTCAATAGAAGCAGCTTCCCTAATACTCCACATTTTTATCAAATAATAATTTAGAAGAAGGTTTTTATTGATTTAGGCCTAAAACTTTCATTTGTAGTATATATTTTTATTACCCTAATCAATATACATAGGTTTCCATGTGTTATAGAAATCATGACCGAATCGGAATGATTCACGATACGACTCAATTCACGCTTTGAAAAAGGACCATTTCGATTCTCGATTGGATTCACGATTTGACAACCTTGTTGGTGTGAATTATAATTTGTGAAATAAGAAATATAATCTTGGTGGATTAGGGTTTCTTATTTGCACAAGGAGTCCAGATGTATTTCTTCTTAGGTTTTCGTCCTAGTCCTATAAATATATCGTTATGCTTTCTAGGTCTCAAATAGTCTTTCAGAAAATAAAAAGATGAGGATGTGAGAGAGAACAAGGAGACCACGTAGAAGTCCACGTTTGGCTACGTGATCGAGGTATAAGGGAATACGGTAGAAGATCTTGAGGTATTGTCGAGCTGAGTTTGTTGCGTACAGTAATCGGGTCTATCAAGTTTTAAAAAGAAGCAAGTCAACAAGTGTTCGTGTCTATGGATGAGAGGTAAACCTTAATTCCACCTCTTAGTGTTTGGATTTTTTGTTATTGTCTCATCTGTAGGGCTTTAATATAGGATTTTGAAATTCTTTTCTCAACAGTTTCAACTTAATATTGTTTAACGTATGGGGAAGATTAAATAAGAACCCAATACAAACGCTAGCAAGAACGACAGAGGGAGACAGGAAGTGAAAGGTAGTATAAGAACAATTTGTAGCACCGAATTGAGCCACCAACGTATATAAAGCGATACGTAGTACAAGCACAAATTTTAACAAGGAATTGAATTACCAACGTATATAATTGTTTCTTCAGAAACATAATGCGAAGGCAAATGACCCCTTAATTCATCTCTCCTTCTATTCATTTTCCCCTTCAAATGAAAAAATCTTTTAAATTTCCCCTCACAATTTTCTTCATGTTTAAAGTTTACTTTAATGAGCAAATTTTTTTTATTACTAAATTTTGAATCTAAACAAAAAGTTTGCTTTAAAAAAACCGAAATACTCTAAAACTGGTGATATATTTATGATATACTAAAAACATTAATAGATTATCAAACCAGATAAACTCCTATATAAAGAAACAAATTTACCAAATCTGATAAATAGCAAAAATTACGACAATTTTACTATATCCAGTGACAAATTTAACGTTTTGAATTGTTTATGGTACATAAAACAGGAAGAAATTTTTTGTGCACAAATTAAATACTCCCTCCGTCCCTTTTTAAGTGTTTAACTTTTCATTTTGGGCTGTCCTTAAATAAGTGTGTAGTTTGAAAAGTTAAAAGGTAAAAGTTTGTACGATTATCATTTTGCCATTTTGAAAAGTTAGTGGGTAAAAGTGGAAGATAATTATGGAAAGTAGAGGTAAAAATTGATGTGAAAAGTATGAAGTGGAGGAAAAAGTTGATGTGAAAGGTGTAATAATGATGTTTCTTTAATAAGTTGGATTTACGAAGTAATACATTTAAAAAGAGACGGAGGGAGTAGCAGATAGGTAAATACACATAATCTCGTCTCCTCCTTAGAACCAACAGTAGCATTATCTAGTCATGCAATGTATGTCTTTTGGAAATGACTACAATACGCACCCATTAAAAGTGTGTATCATATGCACCTAATGTATGTTCCAGATTGTGCTACCTCATTGGAATCGGAACATTTTTTAATTTTTCGGAACTTTTCAGCAATATGATTCGTAACATTTTGGTGTGTCTCGTAACTTTTACAAAAAAAATCGTAACTTTTGTAGGAGTGTGTATCATACACACCCAAATAAGAGGTATGTATTGTAGCATTTTCTCAGTCTTTTTTTTTTTTTTTTTTTTATCAATGTAGAATGGGTCAGCCTCCATTAAATGGAAGCTGGGGGGGGGGGGGTGCATAGCCAAGTGCTGTGCATGCATGGCGCGGCCGCGCCGACCAATTTCCGGCGATCCGAGACGTTCACCGGATACTTCTCGTTGAATACTATAAGTGTTTAAAAAAATCAACTTGGCCGGATATCGTTAAGTGCCTAATCGGAACACAAATGATTAAAATGAAACGGTACACAAATGTACATAAAACACTAGATCCAAATCAATAAACCCATTTTTTTCAATCTATTTGTGTCCGATTAGGTACTTAACGATATCCAATCAAGTTGATTTTTGGTACACTTAAAGTACTCGATAAGGGCTATCCGGTGAACGTCTTGGATCACCGGAACGTGGCCGGCGCAGCCACGCCGTGCGGCTGCACAGAATTACTGTAACTTATCATGCATCCGTAACTTGTCCTAGGACTGCACACAATTACTGTTCTTGGGTGTGGAGGAAATCTTTCCCCTTAATCTCTACAATACCAAGTCTGTTAATTTTACTTTCCAAAAACAAAGTCTGTTAATTTACATACGATCACCATTGAGGAGGAAAAGATTGTATGGCATTCAAACTTATTCTCATTGGTTGGGATAACTCTACCTCGTTTTGAAATGACTCTACCGTATTGAGAAGCATTCGAAGCAGCGGCTTGTTCTCTCTCCCTACACCCAAAAAAATACTTCAAATTACGACTTCTCTTAATTGGGGAGTTAGGGGAGAGTTTCAAGTAGTTATTTCTAGTGTCTTTCAACTAGATTTTCGTACATTATATATACACCTTATGAATTTACACAAACAGACACTAATTACGTCAAGGCAATATATACCAGATTGGGGTGGACGATCTATTCAATTCCTTTACGGGCTTTATCAAGTCTCATTTTTGTGATGAAAACGTTCTTCAAAACTTATCGAGACGTTCAACCAAGTAAAAAATCATGTCGATCTAATACAGATAAATAGATTTACATTGAATGGAAATTCCAACATAAATGTGTTTTGAAAACATAACAATCGACATTCGATACAACAATTTTTAGTTTTGTTGATGATCTCAACAAATTCTAAAAAGTGAATATACAGTTTATATATAGGAGTTATCTAGTCCGGGATTTTAAGTCTGGGACTCATAGTTCCAGACAAGGGCGGAGCCACCCTATGTATGGGGTGGGCTTTAACCCAGGTAAAGTAAAAAAAACACTAAAAATTTACATGTAAAATTTTTATCCAAAAAAAAATAATATGGGTTAGCCCATATAAATTTTTTTTTATACGAATTAGCCCAGGGTAGATTAGATTCCTGGCTCCGCCATTGGTTCCAGATCAAATTTTCATAATCCAAATCGTCAATTTTTTTTGATCAAAAACATCTTTTAAACACATTGGACTGTTCGGATCATGCAAAAACACGTTTTAAACCCTTAAAAATATCCATTTTTCTTCAATTCGGGATCCTTGACTTGATCCGCGGCATGTGTGTGTGTGTATATGCGCGTTGGAATTTGAAACAAGGCAGAAAGTAGTCATTACATGGTTAAACTGGATTCTGAGAACGTGAGCCTTAACTTTTGCAGATACAGAAAGAGGCCGGCGGAGAGAGAGGATATTGGAATGCAATGTTAGGATCGCACCCGCTCTGGATCTGAACTGCTGGACTCTCTTCTATACTCTTGGTAGCCGATTCCTTGAAACTGATTGCATTCGCACGACAATGTAAATTGAACTGCTGGAACTTAACTTCTTTGCAGACATTAACACAGACTCACTCGGGTTTATATAGATAGGGAAAGAAAGTCAAAAGTGGGCTGTTGTTTTAGATTAGAATTTAATTTTGTTCACACTCCTTCTTAAAAGACGGTAAACAAAACTATCTTATTGATTGAAATGATGTATATCTCATCAAAAATTGATTGATGTTATCCCACCAAAGAGTGATGTCATTTTTTACCAAAAAGTGTATTGCAGGGGTGGATGACCTGCACTCTTTCAACCAATAAGATAAGAGGGTGAACAAAACTCTCTTCCCTATTATTTGAAATGGTATAGATCTCATCCTTCCAATACACTTTTTGGTAAGAATGACACATTTTTTTGTGGGGTCTACACTATCTTAACCAATTAGGAAGATTAATGACACTTTCCTCATGGAGTCTACTCCCTCATTTCGAATTTCTTGTCTACTTTCACTATTCACGACACCTCAAAAAATTATTAATAGTTTCAAATCTAAAACATTATATATATATATATATATATATATATATATATATATATATATATATATATATATATATATATATATATATATATATATATATATATATAGGAAGATGTTCTATTGAGGACTCCCTCAAAGATCTTCTCCGTGAGTACCACCCATTTTTTGATTTTTCGGACCAAATTTCGACGATCCAAACCGCTCAATGTGTTTAAAACATATTTTTCATGGCCAACACGAGGAATCACAAAAAAAAAAAAAATACCTGAAAGGGCTTCATTCAAGTGGTTTTTCATAATAACCGTACATATATAATTTATCGAAAAATGCTCGAATGAAGCCTTTCCGAGTATTTTTTTTGGACGAATCCTCGTGGTGACCCTTAAAATCACGTTTTAAACACATTGAGCGGTTCGGATCGCTGAGATTTGACCCCGATCCATGAGATCCGCAAATTACGAGTTTGAGGGAGTCCTTAGTAGAACGGGATCCTATATATATATATATATATATATATGGATTAACTTCTAATGAGGGATCCCTCATTTTAAATAAAATGAGGACCAAGCAATTTTTTCACTTTCCGAATTGAATTTTGACGATCCGAACCGTTAGATGTGTTTAAAATGTGTTTTTAAGGTCCACCGCGAGGATTCGTCCAAAAAAAATACCCGTAAAGGCTTCATCCGATCAGTTTTTGTTAAAAACATTATATATAGCATTTTTAACAAAAAATGATTGGATGAAGCCCTTACGGGTATTTTTTTTGGATAAATCCTCGCGGTGAACCTTAAAAACACATTTTAAACACATCTAACGGTTTGGATCGTCGAAATTTGGTCGGGAAGCATGAGGTCCTCATTTTATTTAAAATGAGGGATCCCTCATTAGAAGTTGATCCATATATATATATATATATATATATATATATATATACACAAGAAGTTTCCTATGAGGGCTCCCTTACAAAAAAGAGTGCAGGAAAACAGTTGTTAGCCGTTAGATCGTTTGATAGTTCTTAATGAGTTCTATTAAATAAAGTTTTTAAAATTGTAAAGAACATTATAAATTGAAAGATATAAGCAATTTAAAAACTGGCATGCATTCACATAAATAGACAATAAATTCGAACGAAGGGAGTATCAATTTTCTAAATTTACGAAGGGGACGCAATATTTTTGTTCAAATTTTGAAGTTGAATCATATCTTTCACTTCCAAAATAACCCACGAATTGGTGTGATTACAGGTTTAATAGCTATAAGGAGTGGAAAGAGAAACAACAAATATTCCCAATTTCATCTTGTTATAGAAGTATGCTGTTGAGAATAAATCCCAAGGGTTGTCCTAGCGTACTTGGCTGGCAGAGACTTTTAGGGATTTGCTTACTCCTAAAGTTTTAGGTTCGATTCTCCTTGACAACAACTCTTGAGGCCACCTCGCCCAATGCATAAACTCTAGCTCAGGACACGTTGCACTATAAAAAGGTACGTCGAGAATAATTATCATCAAATTAAAATGAAACATATAAATATTTTTGGTCAATTGTACATACAAACAAACACAAATTTCAAGTACTACTTCTACTACCAACCATCTTAATTATTTTTTAGTTTTACTTTATTCAATTTTTTTTCTGCATTTGTTAGTTTTGCGTGAAACTATTAATTAAAAAATTAAAAGAATTGTCCAATTTTTTTGAGAAATGTCCAACTAAAAGCCAGTTTAAGGGCATCCTCATCAGCTCCTCTACTTTAGCTTAAAAGCTACAATAGAGAGCCAATTCCCTAAAGAATTGTCCAATTTCCGTCTGTCACACCATTTCCGTACACACAGAGAGAGAGAGAGAGAGAGAGGGAGGTGGCTCAACCCCGTCTCCCCGTCGCGATTTGCCACTGCCAGTTGACCCCGCCGTCGCCAACTTCCATCTACCTCTAGCTCCCTCCTATCTGTCTGCTATTACCCTAGGTTTCTGTCCCGTCTACTATCCCCTTTTCCTTTCCTATCTTGACCTCCCCTATCCCTTATTCTATCCTCTTCGCCGTAATTTCTCTTTCATTTCCCATCCGAAATCCCCAATATCTTAACCAGCTTTTGAGTCTTCCCCATTCAACCGACACAACTATTTTCAAGTTGTTGCGGTTCTGCTGCCTCGGATCTATTACTATCAATGCTGCTTGGTGGTATTCTAATATTGGCTCTCTGTTCTTGGGGTATCGGTTCTTTTTTTTTCTCTGTGGATGTAATGGCTAGTTTATTTACAATCTAGGTTGACAATCTCCCCAAGTTCCAAGTCCATGAGCATTCAAGCTAGTCTGAACAAGTCAGTCTGGACACCTTGCAAAAAAATAAATAAAAATATGTCGAGAATTATTATGATCTACAAATTGAATTAGCACATATAACTTTTTTCGGCCAATTGAACATATAAACGAACACAAATATCATATTTGTATTCTCTGAACTTACTTTTTGACTAGAACATAATAGAAATTTTGTGAGAGATGAGTTGGAGATGCTCTCAAGATAATCTACACAAAGACCTGTCTTTGGTAGTCCTCTTTTTTAATAAGGCAGGTAGGAATCATTTTCCGCTACCAATTTTTAATGTCATACTTAATTATTATTTTTTATAAACGGGGTAGTAAATTTGCCGATACCCCCATGTTTCCATTCAAAATAATACTACACAAAGACCTGTCTCTCATGGCCCTGTTTACTTTTCACACTTGGACCATATTGGATGTGGTTAAAGGAAGGGGGATAAATTTTGGAGGGAATATAAGGCATAATGTGACACATTTAGCATCGTTTGGCTGGGCAAAAATGTATGGGGATAAATTTTCACCACTCCAAAAGTTATCCCCGGCAGGGGGATAGAGGGGTATAATTTTTGGGCACCCCTCCCCCTGCCCAAAAGTTATCCCCGGGTATAAGAAAAAAATAACTCCCCCTCTCCCTTATTTCAACTACAAAAAACCTTATTCCTCCTTTTAATACCTCATCCAAACCAACTATTTTTTTATTCGATCCCCTTCATAAATATCACATCAATGTGAGCTAACCCTCCAAAAATAATACTCCATCTTATCTTATTCCTCCTCTATAACTTATCCTCCTGGAATTTTAGCACCATCCAATCGGAGCCTAAGGTAGTAAGGTACGTTGGACATATTGTTCCTTTGTTTTCTGTCAAGTATAGCTTTGCCCTCTACTACACAATTTCAAATGACGCAAAAACTAGTGCATTACTTTCGTTGTCTTTGTTCATTTGTACGTGACTAATCGAAGCAAAAAACAAAAAAGAAGAAAAGGTCCCAGTGTGCCACATGCACGCCTCTTCAAAGCGTTTTTCAATTTTCCCCTATTTATTTATTTACTTTTGTTTGTGCTATGTGTAACTTTCTTTTCAATTATTATTGGCTTTTATTTTTGAAATAAAAAACGGAATAATTTTTACACCACTTAACTCAAAATAGAAAATTAACATTGTTTGTTAAAAAAAACTTTTGATCTAGTGAATTGCTTCCCGATTAGTGAATTCTGTTGTTTCCCTTGCTTTTTCCATTGACAAAAAAAGAAACAATAATTATGATTTAGTCCGCACGGCGGCTCCAGGAATTTGTGTTAGGGTATTTAGAAATTACCTTTTAACATTAGTTGCTCAAGTAACCAACAATATATGCATAGCATTTCCTATATTAATATTTATAGTGTGGTAAAAAACACACCTCTACTCCAAAACAACCGGCTATGAGGCAAATGAGCACTTAAAAGCGTAAATACTTGTCCAAAAAATTAAAAAAGAAAAAATTAAAGTCTCGTCTTGCGTAGTAGACAATGTTTTTGGAATGGAGAAATAGGATCTTATGAGTTAAGCAATGTATTAATCTATTAATATCATTTTGAAAGAACTTGTGGCGAATAGGTCGAGACAAATCTTTTTGAAGACATGGCATTCTTTAAGATGATACAACGAGATTTTGTATCATATCGGAATCATGAATCTGAAAGAAAATTGTTTAAATTAACAAGTTTCACAACGTAATTTAATTTTTTTAAGCCTGTCCATAACTCTGCTTGGTAAGACGACAAAAAAATAAAAATAAAATTATGTAGTTAGTGTCATAGACACGAAATTAATACATTTATACCATCGGCAATCGACATGGAGATTACATCAGTAAATGTAAATTGTTCTCTTTCTCTCAATTTTTTTGGTACAATTCTTTTACTATGAGTGTCAGCTTTGATCGAGCTAATGTAGTAGGTGTTCAATATTTTTCTTGAACGATGGTCAGTAATGTAATTTTTCTTCCTCTATTTTCTTTTTTAGTTTATTCAATTTGGTTATGAGTTGTAATTGGTTGTGGACTGGGCGTTCAATTGCTTTTGGATTGAGTGTTCAAATATTTTTGGGTTGGATGTTCAAAGGGGCTAAACTAAACTAAAACTAAAATTATAACATATTGTGGGGAAAAAATTTTCTCGGGGGTGACCACCCTTGCCCTTGGTCACATATAGAGCCACCAAGGATGGTCACATGACTTGTCACGCTCTCGATTTTCAACATAATATATATATAAAACTAAAATTATAACATATCGTGGGGAAAAAAATTTCTCGGGGGTATTCAAGTGACCACCCTTGCCCTTGGTCACATATAGAGCCACCAAGGATGGTCACATGACTTGTCACGCTCTCGATTTTCAACATAATATATATATATAGGGGCCGCTTCTAGTCCAGACTCCGGACTTGCGGACCCCTATGATTCGAGCATTTTTTTGACGATCCAAACCGTCCAATGTGTTCAAAAGGTGTTTTCAAAGGTCCAAGCGGGAAATCTCAAAAAAAAAAAAATATATTGGGAAGGGCTTGATCTAAGATTTAGTTTTCCATTTGATAAAATGGAGATTTGCTAAAATCAAGTGGGTGATTTTAGCAAATAAAGTAGGGAGGAGATTTTATCTCCAATGAATCTGGACACACACTTGTCTAGATTCATTGGAGATAAAATCTCCTCCCCACTTCATTTGCTAAAATCACCCACTTGATTTTAGCAAATCTCCATTTTATCAATTGGAAAACTAAGCCTAAGCAGTTTTTTGCAAAGCTGTAAATATATAAGTTGTGTTTGGTTAGATAGTTTAGTTTAGTTTTGATGATGTCATCAGGTGTAATGAGTGGAGAGAGATAGATAGAGAAATGAGAGAAATGATGATGTCATCAAAACTAAAATCCAACGGCTCACAACTGTTTTTCCGCACTCTTTTTGTGAGGGAGCCCCCATAGGAAACTTCTTATATATACACACATACACACACACAGGGCTTCTTATATGGGATCCTGAGTTTGAGCAGTTTTCAGACGAAACAATCTCAGCCATTGGAGCAAATCCAACGGCCCAGGCTGACTCAAGAATTAAGTTGACCCCCTTTCATTGAGTTGGACCCTTTAAGGGTCAAGGGTCACCCAACAAAAGCCCTAACTTTAACATTCCCCCCATTTTTCACGTCTTCTGGAGAGGAGAGAGAGAGAGGCAATCTGAGACAACACCAACGAAGAAGAAGAACAACAACAATGGAGGTGTAAATCGACACCAAGAAGAAGAAGAATCGACACGAACAAGAAGAAGACCGAAGAACCCAACAGTGGAGCCCTAAACCGCGACCCACGAGATCAAGATCCATACCGCGACCACTGCGACCCACCGCGACACCCCACCTCGGCCTCTGTCCACTCTCTCTCACCAGCGTACCCAAGGTATCAAACACCATCTCATACTTAAATCATTGCAGTGCATCTTATTCTGGATCGAGTTCGAATCTCGCCCCTTGCTTGTGTCTATTATTTCCCCTCTATTTGTTGAAATAACTTCTCTCTTAATGGGGTTATTAGTTGGGTTAGACATATAGAGCTGAAACTTGTTTCTGATTTGACATTATTTTGATACAACAGTTTCCTCTTTGCAACCATTGCTCATTCGTGGTGCTCCTGAATTTTAGACTTTTTATGATGAATGTCATTGTGAAAATATAAATATTCAACTCTGGACTGAATTAATTAATTCAGAATAGTCATGAAATGAAGATTTATTGAACAACCAAAGTTTGCTTCATGCATATATATGCGCTGTTTTGATATAAGTTTTTTGCCAATATGATAGCCAAGTGGGGTACATTTATTGTATTTAACCTGTTATCCTATTCATAGATTGAGCCATTACAATTTGCTCAGCAATCTTCACGGTGAAACACTAAAAGAATTTGATCCCTGATGCATAAAAATAAACAAAAATAGAGCTTCATAACTGGCTTTGGTCTTTGTGCCTTTGTCTCATATTCCTTTCTGTCAATACAAGGAAGAAAATTCCAATGTAGAATGGTTTGCAATGCTATTCCTTGTCCTTGAATTTGAGTAAATGAAAGATGACTAAAGTAAAATGAGTAAATGATGATGGTTTTGTTATAATCTAATCGCAGTACTTGTTTACTTTTGTTCATATAAATCACATTTTTGTAATATTTCCTTATTGTTTTGTCTTATGCTTTATAGGATGGAGTCGTTGGAAAGTATACAAGTATCATCGGTTGCTTCTACCGTAATGCTACACATTCCTCAAGTACAAAGGGAGCTGAGACCTAAGATTAAGCAACAATTTGACACTTTAGATGCCGTTCACGAGTTCTATAATAACTATGCTAGAGCAGTTAGATTTGGGACCCGGAAGAATTTGAGCAAGAAGCACGGCAAAACTGAGGTAGTAAGAAAGGAGTATGTTTGTTTCAAAGAAGGGTCGAGGAAAATATTTGAACCAAATTCTAAACCCACAACACAGAAACGTGGGTAAATTAGAGAGGGATGTGGTGCAAAAATGACTGTTGTCAAAGATTACAAGTCATGGAAGAGGTTTGTTGTAAGTCAATTCGTGGAGGGCCATAACCACCCTCTTGCGATGCCTAGGAAGGTTCATTTTTTGCGTTCTCACCGCAAAGTGTCAAAGGCAAAAAAAGCCTTAGCAGAACAATTAGCCGCTGCAAATGTGCCAATGTCACAACAGATGGCTATTTTAGAGATGGATGCTGGGGGTCTTCAGAATGTTGGTTTTTTAAAACAAGATTTGTATAATGTTGCAAGGGACAAGACGAAAGAGTTAGATGGACTTGATGTGGACCTTATGCACGAGAATTTTAAGAAAAAATAACGAAAGAAGCCCGGTTTTAGGTTTAAATTTGCACTAGATGGTAAGGGGAGGATGAAGCATTGTTTTTGGGCCAATACAACCATGAGAGAGTCATATCGGTATTTTGGGGACGTGGTGGTGTTTGATTCAACTTACAACACCAACCGATATAAGTTGATCTTTGCTCCTTTAGTCGGGGTTAATCACCATGGGCAGACAACGTTGTTTGGGTGTTCGTTCTTACATGAAGAAAACAGTGATGCATTTGAGTGGCTTTTCGAGGAATGGTTGAAAGACATGCCAGCGGGTCCGCCGAAGATGATCATAACGGATTAGTGTCCGGCGATGACAAAAGCAATTGCCAATGTTCTCCCAAACACGCATAACAAGTATTGCATTTGGCACATCGTAAATAAGTTTTCTGAAAAATTAGGTGCGATCCAGTATACACAACATTATGACGAGTTGAAAGATTGTATATGGAAATCCAAAAGCCCTAAAGAGTTCGAAACAAGATGGAGAGAGGTAATAACAAAAGCGAACTTGGACAACAATGAATGGTTGCGTGACATGTATGAAATTCGGGACAGATGGATTCCCGCATTTGTGAGACACATTTTCTCAGCACACATGACTAGCAGTGCTCGCGCAGAAGGATGTCATTCATTCTTCAAGAAGTTTGTCTCAGTAGAGAATTCTTTGATTGAGTTTGTCAAACGGTTTGATCGGGCACTTGCACACATGTGGCATAATGAATTAGATTTGGATCATAAAGATGTGAATGAGAAGCCAATCACAAAAACCCCCTGGGCAGTGGAGTTGTCGATGAGTGGACTTTACACACGGACTATATTTTACAAGTTTCAAGATGAAGTTTGTCAGAAAGATGCGTATGTGCTCACAAGGACATTTAAACATGATCGTGTCTGTTTGTACAGTGTACAGAGAGGAGGGAGTGAATCAAAGGGTCGTCAGCTTTCATTTGATAAGTCATCAAATTGGCTTACTTGCAGTTGTAAGATGTTTGAGTGTGATGGAATTCCGTGCAGGCACATGTTGCAATACTTCAGTTCAAAAATGATTCAGAAACTTCCTGATCATTACATATTGCAGAGGTGGATTCAATCAGTAAAAGCTGGGAGAGTGTTCAATGACTTGGGTGGTGGCCTGAATGAAACATGTGACTCTTCCATGTTAGAGACGAGAAATAGCCTCTCTCAACTGTCTTCTAGTGTAATTGATGAGACCTCAGTAATTGAAGGTGGGAGTGATGTTGTGAAAGACTGTTTGTTATTAGCTCGGAAGAAGCTTGGATTGATGAAGAGTCCTCACGTAGATGGTGACGGGAGTACTGTCCAAATGAGTACCGAAACACCTATTACTCATGCAAGCAAAGTTACTTTGAAAGAACCAATCCCAGCGAGGGCAAAGGGATGTGGGAAACGACTAAAAAGAGGGAAGGAGAAAGCGATGGTCAAGAAGGGAAGGCGTTGTAACGGTTGTGGGAAAATCGGTGTCTCGCATGACAACAGAAATTGTCCAGTTCTTCTAAAGTAATTGTTTAATTGTTTAAATATGTTTCAATTGTTTAATTGTTTAAATATGACTTGTCTTAATTTTTATCTCTTAGGTTGTCGCAAGGTGAACGGTTGAATGAAGAGGATGACTACGACAACGACGATGACGATGATGAAGACGAAGACAATGTGGAAGTTGATTCTGGAAGTGGGAATTGATATACGTAAGTGGAACTCTTAATTTATGTTGAATGAAGAGCATTGTTTTCGTTCTTGGGTTACATTGACACAATATGTGGACATATGTATAGTATTTCCTATACACTGACACAATACATGGACATAAATTGATGCCAGGTACTACAATTTTCTGAAATGAAGAAATTTATTGCGGAAAAAAGCCTTATCTGGAAGCTTGGCTGGTCATTGGGAAGTGTCGAAGTGTCATCGGGAAGTTGATTGAAACTGTGTTCTACTGTGTTTTATAGAATACAGATCAATGGATTTTGTGCTCCAAAAAACAAACTCTAGATACCCTTGGATTTTTTCAGTTCGAAATACATAAGATTGACATATTTTTCGGCTGTATATCCGCACCCTAAAATAAAAGGAAACCACATTTTTTTATACTTTCTGCAGTTCCGATCGATCTCATTCATAACTGATTGATCGCTCCATTGGTGAACCGATTCACTTTGAGAACTGCATCGCCTGATTGATAAGCCAATTGATCGGACCATTGGTCTACCCGAACTAAATCTGCACATTGTTCCTCTTTGTGAAACCGATTGATCTACCAACCCTCGAATTACATAAAAATGATTCTTCCACTCTATTCTTATACAGACTTGCTACTTAGAAAATTAAGGTAAAATAATAAAATTACAACTTGTTATAAATATGTTTTTTGTCATATGAAATTGCCAAAACTAGGAAACTTCGGAATTTGGTCCTCACACCCATGCCCAATGCAAAATATGAATAAAAGCACTTAAGTCGTTACATTCGTCCTTGTCAAATCAACTTAGGAAAAAGATCACGTCCTTGTAAAGAACTTGTCCTTGTAAGCTTTCAAAATGAACCATGCACTCCAAATCATGGTCCATGATTTGTACCAAAAATTGAAGGGGTCAAGCTACACTAGTCCAGTAGAAAAACATTCTACAATCACTAAACGCATATGAGAAGACATGAGCATGTAGAGTATACAAGAGTGCAAGGACAAGTGACAAGGGGAAACAACAATATACGACTCGAAACTTGGAACCATGGTGTCCTTGTACTCATAAAATCTCTTTTGTCAAGTCTAATATATCCACATAAATGTTTCATCCATTTCTCTTTCGTTTCAAAGTTCATCATTATTCAATTTTTAAGCGGGGATTTTGGGACCCGTATTCCCCTGTTGAGTTCTTGGGCCTCGTAACTTCTGCCAAGCATTCGGGATGTCTCCCTAGGATCTCGTAGCCTTCTGCCAAGATTCATGGGCCTCGTAACCCTTGCCTAGCGACACACAGCGAATGGTGGTGCTAGTAACACCTTTCAAACTTTAAGAAATTTCTTCTCTTTTTCCTCAAATAACCAAGTGTGGTTCATTCCATTTTCAAATATGTCGTGTGTCCATCACACCACATCGCTACATATCAAATAAGTGTACATAAAACGTTGTTTCGTCATACTTTGATAGCACTCAACGATACAAGTTTATAATCCAATTCATGAAAAACAAATAACTTAAAAAAAAAAAAAAGTTCTCAAGGTGAACTTTCAAGTTTTACGAAGAAACTATGCAATTGGGGACCATAGCAGAACCAAGGGCGGGTCATGATCGAAAAACAAAAACTGAGAAGCTTTCTGTCAAAATTGTCTGGACGGTCGGGCACCCTGTCCGAACGAAAATTACTGCAAACTGAATTTCAGCACAACAGCTAGGTGTTTCATGTGTTTTCAACCAAATTAACAAAGGGCATGATCAAATTAGAAGATTTATGCTACAAACACCTATATACACTTAAAAAGACCTATATACACTTAGAAAGAGTAGAAAAAATCCTTACCTCAAGGATTTCAGCCTCCCACAAGCTCCAAGCAAACCCTAGCTCCCCAAAACTGAATCCCACTAAGCTCCAAGCTTCAACGCGTGATTCCCGTGTCTAGATGGAGAGTATACAAAGGATTTGGGTTGGATTTATGTAGATTTGAAGTGTATGTGGTGAGTTTTGGTGAGAGAGAGAGAGAGAGAGAGAGAGAGCGCGAGAGAAACCGTATGAGAGGGGAAGAGGGGGAGAGAGAGAGAGAGATCTAATTTTTTTGAGAGGGATGGGAAAAATGAAGTTTCTCTCTCCCACAAGCCTTATATAGGGCCAACTACACTACACAACCCTCAACATCTCAAGCTGTTTACGTTTTGCACAAACCCCGAATTTAGATGAGAAAATACTTTCGAAATTTACGGGTCTATACATCATACCCTCCTTACAAAAAATTTGTCCTCAAAATTTTACACGCCTCCTATTCATCAAGTCAACAACAACATAAACAACATAAGGAAAAGGCCACAGTACACATCCCTTTATTTGGGTGTGTATCACCTATAAAAGTTACGAATTTTTTTATAAAAGTTGCGATTTTTTTTTATAAAAGTTACAACACAAACCAAAATGTTACGAATCATATTGCTGAAAAGTTACGAAAAACTAAAAAATATTACGATTGCCATTGAGGTGAAACAATTTGGATCATACAATAGGTGCATATAGTACACACCTTTAATGGGTGTGTATTGTAGCCATTTCCACAACACAAACAATATGCCAAAACTCATGAGTTAACGACTATCAAGTCAAGCTAAGCCAAGTAACTTACATTGATTATATGAAAAGTAGCTCCAGACACTCTTCTTTCATCTCATCCTCACTTTCCCACGTTGGCTCCTCGCCCCCAAAGTGATTCCACATAACTCATACTAGTCATATTGTTTTACCCTTTAATACTAGCTAGCGCATGTCTAGGATATGTATCGGTTTCTCTCCATGGGACGCATCGGCTTCTAACTCAAATTCAAACCATTCTAAGATATGAAACGGATCAAGTTCAAATTTTCTCAAAGTGTAAAGCAAGAACCCCAAATTTTCATCACCTTCTAGTCATAGATTTGCTAGGCTCACTATGCGTACTAGTTTCCTATTCAATGCCTCTGCCATTCTTTTTTTTTTTTTATCGGCTGCTACTGCATTCTACTCGAAGTCATAATCAAATCGTAACCTCCCGAATACCTTTTTTTTCCACGAAAAAGGAGCTGAGTTTTATTGATTCAAATCATAGTCCGAAGACCGAACATCACCAGAGCAAAGGTTCATCAGCCAATGGGGGACAGGACCCCCCCAATTGGCTAAATGAGTACCTAATAGGGCTTGTTTAGCCAACGAGTGGGCTACCCTATTACAAGATCTTTTGACATGCACAAAAGTACAAGAGGAAAATAGAGGTAATAGTTCAAAGCAGTCAGAAACAATGGAGCTATAGTCCGAAAAAATTCTTCCTTTTTGAGTAAGAGCGTGGACGATTTGAAGAGAGTCACCTTCTATAATAATATTGGCAAGTCCGTTATTGGCCGCAAGCCTCATTGCTTCTCTGAATCCCATAGCCTCTGTGGTGCGTGGTGAGAAAAGTCCATTGAAAGACATAGAGGCCCACCCCAAAACAATTCCAAAATAGTTACGGGCAACAATGCCAACCGAAACTCGCCTAGAACTCCTACAAATAGCACCATCCACATTAATTTTAATTACATCCACAGGAGGTGGAGTCCACGTCAGGATGGGAGGTGAATTGCATGATCTGGGAGGAGAGGACTTGGGGCTATTTGCTGCCTTAAACTCTGAGATAAGCGCTGAGGCCTTATCCAAAATTGTGCCATGAGACCAGATTTCCCAGTCAAAATAGGCTTTGTTTCTCGCTTTCCAAATGAACCAACATATTGACGCTATGAGCTCACCAGAATCCTCCACACTAGTGCCACTAAGGGGTCTTTGTGTAATGTTAAACCACCAATCCTTAAATGATAGTTGATCCCAAGAGCTAGATGAAGAGTAGAGGGGACAGACGGCAAACTTCTCTAGAGGATTTACAATGAAACATCAGATGCTCTAAAGTTTCATAGTGCCTCTTGCATCGGGGACAGTAAGGAGAGACATCCACATTTTTCCGAATCAAATTAGCTAACACCGCAATAGCATTACGAGAGCATCTCCACAAAAACATTTTAACTTTATTTGGAACATGCAAGGACCATATGGTTTTCCAAAAAGAGGACATCGGGTTACCCGAACTTGATTCACCCGATTCGTGTGATTGTCGAGGAAGAATACTCATTTTAGCTGAGTGGTAGGCCGAGCGGACAGAGAAAACCCAATCATTAGTGAAATGCCACAACCCTTTATCACCAACGGATTGAGAACTGATAGGGATAGATAAAATTGCTTCCACATCAATATCTGAGAACAAAGTTTGTATCAATGCCCGGTTCCAACTGTGGGTATCCGCATCAATAAGGTCAGAGACATAATGGATATTATGAAAGGGGAGATTCAGCTGAAGGAGGAGAGCTGAGAACTTTAAAAGAAAGATTCCGAGGGAGCCAGGGATCTTCCCAAATGTTAATCGAGGTGCCATTACCAACATTCCATCTCCAACCTTTCTTGAGGACTTGTCGCCCAGCCACAATACTTCTCCAAGCTCAGGAAGCTAAACTTGGACACTGAGCATTCCAAAAAGATTTATTATGAAAATATCTCCCTTCGAAAAGTTGTTGAAATAAAGAACGAGGCCCTTGTATAAGCTTCCACCCCTGTTTGGCAAGAAAAGCAAGATTGAAAGCATAGAGATCCCGAAATCCAAGCCCTCCGTTAGCCTTGCTATCACACATTTTACTCCAGCTTACCCAACTGATCTTTTGCCCTCCATTTTGAGACCCCCACCAGAACTTGCAGATAGCACTGCATAAATCCTTACAAAAATGTTTTGCAAGAAGAAAGCATTGCATCACATAATTAGGCATAGCAATCAAAGTAGATTTAAGCATAGTCTCTCTTCCAGCAAGGTTTAGAGTGTTGTCCTTCCAGCTTTTCAGTTTGTTGCTAACTCGATCTTTGACATAATGAAAACCCCCTTTTTTTGATTTGCCGATGATGTAAGGTAAACCAAGATATTTGCCACCATGGTTATCATACCGAGTATTCAGATAATCAGAGATTCCACCTTTGACAGCTGCCATAGTGTTGGGGCTGAAAAATAAGGAAGATTTCTCCTTATTCACCATTTGACCAGAGGCAACTTCATATTTGTGCAAAATATCCTCGATCACCTTGCAACCAGATTCAGGAGCCTCCCAAAAGAGAACAGTGTCGTCTGCAAAAAATAAGTGGGAAATGGAAGGATAGTGTCGCCCTATTTTAATCCCACTTAATGCATTATCCCTAACAGCTTTTTGGATCAAATAATGGAGTCCTTCCGCACAAAGAATGAAGAGATAAGGAGATAACGGGCAACCTTGCCGAATTCCCCTAGAAGGAGTAAAAAAATCCCCCTTGTCTCCATTGATAATAGTTGCAAAGGATACAGTAGTCACACACTCCATAACCCATTTAATCCACTGATCTGCAAAACCAAATTTTCGAAGCACGGCCTCTAGGTAAGTCCATTCAATCCGATCATAAGCCTTCGCCATGTCTAACTTGAGAGCCACCCAACCTTTCTTCCCATATCGCCTATTCTTGAGAGAATGCATGATCTCATGAGCGATAAGGATGCAATCTGAAATTTGTCTCCCTCCCACAAACGCACTCTGGTTATCCGAAATTGTATGAGGAAGGATTGGTTTAAGTCTCCGAGACAAGATTTTAGAGATCAGTTTATAAGAGACATTGCAAAGGCTAATTGGTCGAAACTGGCTTGGTTTGGTAGGGCAAGGAACTTTTGGAATTAACGTGAGAAGAGTTTGGTTGACACTCCGAAGTAAATGGGACAAATGAAAGAAACTCTTGACTGCTCCCACCACGTCTTCGCCAATAGTATCCCAATATCTTTGAAAAAATTGAGCAGTCATACCATTGATTCCTGGGGCTTTTGTAGGCCCTATTTCTTTAAGGGCTGCTAGAATCTCTGATTCCGAAATAGGTTGAGTGAGGGTACGATTCATAGCATCGGTAATTTTATGAGGAATAGCTTCCACAATGTCAACAAAATCAATGTTTGGGCTGGCTGAAAAAATACCAGAGAAATGACGTTGGAATTCAGCTTGGATTTCTTGGGGGTGACTGGTCCAAACACCATTGTTGTTTTCAATACCTGAGATACGATTTCTAGCCCTCCTTTGCATAACTGAAGAGTGAAAAAACCGAGTGTTTTTGTCCCCATGTTGGAGCCATGCAATCCTAGACTTTTGCTTCTAAAAGATCTCTTCCTTGTCCCATTCTTGTTTTAATCGCCATTTCAGCTCTTATAGTTCCCGGGTGGGAGGGCCTTGGTCCATATTCTTAAGAGTAACGATCTTAGATTTCAATTCCTCAATCACACGTCTCGAATTCAACCGTTTACGTCGCTTCCAGTTGGTTAGAGAAGAACGACAAGCTTGAATCTTTCTGTACACCAAGTAAGATTTGGATCCCTGCACTGGAGTTGTCCAAGCTTCACAGATAACCTATTCAACTTCGTCATCATCCACCCATCGGCCATCAAAACGAAATGGAACCCTGGAGTGCACAGGAGAAGTATGGCGATTCAATAGGATTGCATTATGATCAGACCCAACAGTTTCTACATGAGTTACCGATGCTTGGCCATATAGAAGATGCCAAGATGGAGTAACCAAAACCCTGTCCAATCTCTCTTGAACATAATCAGCCCCATTTCTATTATTGCGCCAAGTGAATGGATAGCCAGAGAATCCTAAGTCCACCAATCCACACTCGTCAATAAAATTCTGGAAACCATGAAAGGACCAAGACGGACGAACAACACCCCCATTCTTCTCTTCAGCACAAAGAATATCATTCATGTCACCCCACAATACCCAATCTTCCCCTAAACAAGAGTTGTACTGAGTAAAGAAATCCCATTGCTCCCTTCTAATATTCTCATACGGACTGAAGTACACATTCACCAAACGCCAAGATTTACTCAGAGAGATATCAAAAATTTCCACATCAATGAACCACGAGCACATCTTCTTTAGAGAGACAGAAGTTGTACCTTTCCAGAATAGAGCAAGGCCACCTGACGTGCCCATGGGATCCACTCGAATTCCGCTATCCATGTTCAGAGACTTCTTAACCAAATCAATCCTGGACACTCTGTTCTTCGTCTCTGAAATAAAGAACAGAGAGGGGGAGTAGAGCCTAGCAAGCTCCTTGAGTTGATGGAATGTCAGGGAGCTCCCCACGCCCTGACAATTCCAGAAAATCATTGGTCAGTGGGAGACCAGTTGAGGCTGGTCTCCACCACCATAGCAGTATTAGTATCTTTGGCCATAGAAGCCACCATATCGGCCGAGCGGGCTTTTTTTTGAGCAGCGCCATCTTTGCAAGAACTGGTCTTCCCCACAACATTAGCCAGCGGGTTGAGGTTCTCCAAAGATCTTTTTCCATTATGATTCAGCGAGAGTTTAGGTGTTGGTAGGGCGAGGGATGGGGGTTGGCTATTATGATCCAGCTCTTTCAGAACATGTCGTCGCCCGCGAGCCTGTGGTAAGGCCCAAACAAATCGTTTCTTTGGGATTTTTTGATTAGGAGGGGCTACAGAAATGGGTATATCAACTAAGGTGGGTTTGGATATCTGGGTGGGAGAGCAAAGCTTTATGAGTGAAGCTTGATGGAGATTTTCGGTTGGAAGAGAGGGTGGGGGTAATGGAGGTTTACTGGATGGGGGGTTGGGAAAGTTGGGGGAGAGAAGAGTGATGTTTTGTTCTGGCGGAGAGTTATCTGGGGGAGGGGTTGAATGGGTCGGGAAATTATTAGTAGGACGAATTGGTTTAGATTGTCCAAACATGGGGGCAATGGTTTGGGTTGTGGGTGGGCTAGTAGTAGTAGAATTTTGATTAGGACTTTTAAGTGGGCTAGGTAATTTAGGAGAGGGGGTGTTGGTGATTTGTGTTGGGCCAGATAAAGGGGGGGTATTCATAATGGAAGGGATAACATTTGGAGAAAATGGCTTGGCAAAGTTTTTGAGAATCTGCTCCTGATAAGGGGTAAGTAGGTTACCTTCCAATCCGGGGCTGGATAGAGATTTTAACCCCACTGATTTCTCCGCTTTTTCGGCAAGATAGGCCTCCGTAAGCATCTCCTCATGAGTAGAATTGGACGGTTTCCTTGTAGAGTCCTGAACATCCTCCTTTCCTTGAGGATTAGGCAAAGACGCCTCATCCTGAGATTTGTTCCCCTTAGAAACCTGATTTTTCGCCGAGGAATCATGGGATTCCAAATCAGAATTTGAATTCCCAGCGTGAGCTTCCGGGCTATGATGACTAGGCCGGCGGCCGGGCTGCGTTGCCGGTGATGCACGCAACCAATCACCATACTGTGCAATACGGAAAACTTCATCTTCCATATCCAAGAATCGTTGGTTACATCCCAGGAACTCATGCCCAACTTTCCCACAATATCTGCAGAAAGCGGGGAGCTTTTCATAGCGGAATTCAACCCATGAAGGAGCAGCATCGGACAATTTGATCAGACTCCCCCTCTTAAGAGGTTGTTTTACATTGATAGTAGTCCGAATTCGCAAAAAACGACCTTCCCTAGTTCCGGATTGGGGAATTCTCACATCATCAACATCACCAAATTTCATCCCTAGTTTAACACCAACATCTTTAGACATGAACTGGAGAGGGAGCCCCCATACTTGAATATACATAGGAGTGAAATCAAAACAATAATCTTTAAGAGCCTTATTAGATTGCCATCGTTCAAGATTCAGAAAATTGTTGTTGAAAAACCAGGGTTTGCCCCGCAATACCCGAGAGGCCTCCATATCAGATGGAAATATAAACTGAAATATACCATTCCCCACCGCCAAAACACGAAAGTTTTTGGGATGGCCCCATACCTTTTCCATAGTATTCCTGAGCCCAACCAGGTTCGGTGGCTTTTGGGATATAACTTTCCCAAAGAGACTGGACTGACATTCAGCAACGCTATCCACCACATCATCCTGGGAAAGAATAACCTCGCCTTGTTCCTCCTCCGTCAGAGAAAAGGATTGAAAACGGGCAGACAGATCATCATCCATACAAGAAATAGCAGTCACATCCATTGGTAGAGAAGGGGTTGTCGAGTAAGGAGAAGGGAGGGTGTCTGTGTGGGGAGTAAGAGATAGAAGAGAGAGAGGATGTGAAGAGATAAGAGGGGAAAGGGAAAGAGAGAGATCAAGAGATAAAACTACTCACAGAGTAGACATAGATCTTGCAGAGCAAGACTCAAAACCCTCGAGAGAGAGGGACTTTTATTAATTCGTCAAAAAAAAAAAAAAATCCTCCCGAATACTCCACTCAATGACTTTACCATAATTTTATCCCCTTTCTCGAAAATAGAAGTCTTATACCCTAGTGATCAAAAAGATTTCGGATTCTCCATCGTACAAATAATAGCCCGGCTCTTTAATATAGACATTTACTCACAGCGATCAAAACCCCACATTCTCCTATCAACACCAACCAGTAACATCAAATTAAAATTCTGCAAAGCACTAAAAGTCCTAGAGTGGTGAATAGGACAACCAATTTAAAAATTAACTATTCCAGTTTTAATCCAATTAATCATTTTCCATGGTGAATCAATTAAAACCACAATACAAGCAATTATAGCAATAAACAAATGAACACGAAGACAAAGGATATACGTGAAAACTACTTAGGGTCTAAACACCCTAAGCATAAAACCACAGCTTAATCCACTAATTGCTGTAAATCAAGAGTTACACGATTATGAATTACCAACTTGTCCCAAGCCACTCCTAACTCCACTCCTTGATTTAGCTCCCTGAGCCCATTCTTGATTCCATTGCCTCCATGAGTCCAACACCCCTTGATCTCCACATCAAAGATGGCTCCGGATCATCCGGCCATGTAGATTTGTAGGTAACACAATATGGTGTATGAAAGATATGATTTTGTGAAGGCTTTTAGAAAAACAAATCAAACAAGAGAGAATATATATATGATTACTAGAGTATTTTTCTAGAATGAATCAAGATGATAAAACGCTAGGTTTAAATCATCCAAAATAAAAAAATAAGTTCGCACAAGAGATGATACACGATAGTGATAGTATGTCTCTAGAGTGACCAAAAGATGATAAAAAATTCAAACTTTAATCATCAAAGAGCAAATAAGAAGGAGAGAAATGACTAGATTTTTCTCTCTCTAAGGTAGGCTATGCTCTCAAAAAGTGGTGCCCTAAAATAGTAAAACGTATGTATTTATATGCCTTAGTATGCACTCTAGAATTGTCACGCGCTTTTGGTGCGCGCACAAGGTCGTTGTGTGCTAAACACGTGCTATGGGTGTGCTCCACAAAAATCTAATAAAAAATTAAGAACAAGAAGAATGTGCTCTATGAGAGCAAGGCACGCTTTGGGCGCCCTTGCAAGGGCGTTGTGCGGTAAGAGCACGCTAGCTCTCCCAACCACAAAATGCCTTAGAAATTTTTTCTCCTTTTAACCCAAGACAAACCATACACTCTACATGCCTTAGAAAAATATTTTCTCTACAAAAACCAAAGGAAAAAAAATCAGAATTTAAATGCCATGAACTATGTGACGCATGAAATGCATATGCAATGCATATACTTATTGAACAATTGAGCAATCTTCATGGCAAAGGATTTTTCGATGAGTAATCTTGATCAAGGGAATGGAGAATCTAGACACAATACTAAAAGCCACCTCCCCAACCCAAAAAGAGTGAATTACAGACTCCGATGATTTTTCGATACACCCGGAAATCGCCAATAAACCTAACACAAACCACTACTACTTTAATAAGACCAAGATAAATCAACGTCATATGACAACATTAAAGATAAATTCCCAAAGGTTCAAATACCATTTGCAATCAATTTGGTACCAATTGCTCCAACATATACATCCTAGACTCGTAGTTCTCTTTCACCATAGTATGCCACCATTCGCCAATCATTATATAAGTTTGTCAACCAAACACTCTAAGTCCTTCTCTTCTAGGCCATGACATTTGTATTCCCTTTTTATCACACCAATTACCCACGCCTATACGTACGACATCTACATATATAACTTCTCTTTGGCATCTTCATCTCTACTAGAAAAGAAATCTATACTCTTCGAAACATTGTAACCCCTTCATCAAGCAACGTACCTTCTAGCTCATTCCTCAAGACATGCTACTAAAAGCGAGACTGAAGGACGATATAATCCATCACTACTTGCCTACTTCCACTCCCTATAATTGATACACAAAAATAATAAAATATGAAATATTAATCTTTTTTAGATCAGAATAAACATAATATATATGAACTTGATATAAGGATATAATTGAAATCAAATGTTAACTTCCTTCCGTTCAAAACCAAAGTACCAATAGTATCTATTCTAATCTAACATATTAGTATATCTCACACTGGTTCCATGTTTTAAAGTGACCAATATCAATGTGATCAACAGGTTTTTTGCAAAATTGATTCTTCTTTGGCTTTGAAGTAAAACTACAAGGAATTTTATTATTCCTTTGGCTGTTTCAGAAAGGTCTTTCAAATGTAAAAAATTTATTCCTCTCGCTTTCATGCTTGTGTAGTTGCTTTTTTTCTTTTAATAGATCAACAGTTCTTCTTCTTTATTTTCCATTAGGTCGAATATTTAATGATGGTGGTTTCTTATGTAATTTTTTTTTAACTTTATAGATGGATCGTGAGAACTGAGAACACTAATCCAAATGTGAGTCGGCCCAATAGAAAAAGAGTGATACTTCTTAAGATTTTTATTGGTTTTATCTGTGCGTTGTTAGGCCTCTTGGGTGATGGGCTTCGGCCCTTCGGGTGTCTTTGGTTGGCTTCTTGCCAATTGAGGTTTGGCTCTCGGGCGGGCATATGATTGTTCTTAGCTTCGGTTGAGGATATGATGTTATCATCCCTTGTACTTTTAGTCTTTGTAATTTTTAAAGATTAAAAAATTTCTTTTTCCTTTCAAAAAAAAAAAGTGTGATACTGGAATATTGGAACGAGCAAGATGATCGATTGAAGGAAACGACAAAAAATGCTTGCCATGTAAAATAATGTATTTTATAAGACAAGAAGTTCCCTGGTCAAACCAACACCAAACGCTCCTTAGGTAACAGCCATCTTTGTGATTTTGCATAAGAAGTTCGCCCTGTAAGATCACGAATCTTATGTGAGAAGAAATCGGCTTTTTAAAATAACATCAACTGGTAATTGCTCTTCACGCATTCTATAATAACCAAGTAGAAAATAACGTTAAATTTTACTCCATTTTCGAGCAATTTTTAAGTTTCCTGTTTTTCACTTCTGTTATGTAAAGTCATTTCCTCGTTGATTACGGAAGTCTCTAATCCCTCTCTGACATTTGTTCACGTTAGCTACTTGACGGTGGTTAGCACGGTCTATTAAGATAAAAGTCTTATTACGACAAATTTTCTAAAAATCCACAGTTAGTATTAATTATTGGTGGCTGGTCATCACTTTTGAAGCTTTCTTTTATTTTTTTCAGAATTTTTTATAACATGATTTTTTCAGGGTGTTTGACTTCAATTATCTTGTAAAAAAGTCACGCATATAGATTACTATTTACTAGTAGAATCAATCACCATGGGAAATTAGAGTCAAGAAGAGCAGATAGGAAATAGAATTATTAACTCTTTTGATCTAAGTGATCCAACAATTCAATACACTTTGTGGTTGGAAGTAGGGGTGGAAATTTATAACAAGACACGATAACACAACCCAAACACGACACAAAGTTAGCGGGTTAGTGTTGAGTGTAGGGGAGGTCAGCGCGAGAGCCCCTGTTGACCAGGGTCAATGTTGACCAACCTATGAGGTCATGACAGGTGTCACCGAGATGGCGTGGCGTCTGCGTGACATGTGGCACCCTCCGCGCATGCTACCGCGCAGGGGGTCCACTGGCGCGGACCAAGGTCTCCGCGTAAGGGGGCCACTAGAGCGGGACCCCCTTGCGCAAGGCGTCCCCAGCGGCGCGCATCCCCCAAACCTGGTGTTTGGACAGCCGTGAGCCATCCGGACAAGGGGAAAAGCTCACGGCCCATATGACTGGCGCGGCTCAGAACATGGGCGAAAACGCGAGAGGCTAGTCTGAGTTAGTCCAGGTTAATATGCCTGCTGCGGTATAAAGGCAGGACCCCAGGGGCCCCTTGAGGCTTGGCTGCGGTACAGGCGCGACCGAACAGGTCGCGACCTTGCCCTTACGGGAATAAGGGAGATCTAGTGGCTCGGTGGCTTAGAACAAGAGGATTGCTGCGTGGGGGAATGGCTTGTTGCCGCGCGCGTCGGCCGCGCGGTGACGACGTCACCCGTACGGTCAGGTTGTACGGAAAGGACACGTGTTATCATATTATTGGGCGATAGCCTGGCACCAGATGATTGGTCCAAGGTGCCTATAAATATGGGACATTCCCTTTCATACCCAGAGGTTGGTGAAATCTTGGCAGAGGTATATGTCATTCTAGAGAGAGAAAAGGGTAATCACTGAGCGAGAGGAGAACATTCTCTCTAGTGAGATTCTGGCCCCATCTCCTAGGTCACCACGGGTATCATGGATTCGACTGAGAGCAATCCACTGCCTTAGTTCTTTCTGTGCACTCTTGCTCTGTTCTTCACCTTTCCTCTAGACCACTCTATTTCTTTCTTTCACTGTGTCTTTACTGTTGACTATCCATACCTCTCCAGCTCATCACGTTAACAAGAACCATCACCTACATTCAGGCGACTCTGCTGGGGAGGTTGTTTAGTTGATGGTAAACACGAGAAGTGGTCTACAAACTTCAGGCATGGCAGCACCAACAAACGTCAACGAACTGGTCCTCAACGGTCCACCGCTGCTTGAAGATGCTACATCCAGTCATGGAGGGAATGAAGGCGGAGAAAACCAGGGAGCCCCAGCCATGGAGATAATCCAAGCCATGCAAGCTGGAATCACACAAATGCAAACCACCCAGACGCAGTTGCTCGCTGCCATAGCTGGCCTCACGGAGGTCATCATAGCTGCCTTACCAAGGGCCCAACCAGCGGTGGTGACCCAGCAGATCCATGCTGGGGGGGGAGTCCAGCTACCTGTGCTTCCACGGGCTGAACAGGCCCATGAAACTCAGGGGGTGGCACCCTTAGCTGGCGGCCCTGGTATTCAAGCTCCTGTACAGCCAGTAATCCCTGTTCATCCTGCTTTGCCAGAAAACCCTGGCCTACAAATCACAGGGACTGGTTCTGTACACCAGAGGGCGGCACTAGGAGAGAACGCGGGGCCACAGGCGGTGACCCTGGTAGAAGTGCAGGCTCTCTTGCAAAGAGAGAAAACCAAAACAACTTTCCCCTCCCTCCCTAGCCCCGATATTCAACCACCATACCCCATGGCCATCCTCCAGATGCCATACCCAGAGGGATACACCCCACCAAAGTTCACCAAGTTCGATGGTAAAGAGGGCAACGCACAAGAGCATGTGGTGCGGTTCATTGAAACCCTAGGGGCCTTCTCTGGAGACACAAACCTGCGGTTAAGAGAGTTTTCTAAGTCTCTCACTAACAGAGCCTACACATGGTATGTTAACCTCACCCCATATTCTGTAACATCATGGGAAGACATGGTCAACCGTTTTTATGCAAAATTCTTTCAAACGCGCGACAAGATCACCAGCTTATCCCTCGTTAAAGAGACTCAAGGCCCAGTGAGGATATTATTGACTACATTAGGCGGTTCCAGGACCGCGCGGTTGATTGTCTCGAGCCAGTCGAAGAAGAGTACTTGGTGGAAATCTGCACGTCTGGGCTCTTGCGCGACTATCAACCGTTCTTGGTTAATGTCAAGATTCAGACATTCGCGGCCTTGCTGGAGGCAGCTTACAAGCTGCGTCACACTGTGCAACTGCCCGCGCAGGACAATTGGAAGTCTAGAAAATCACACTCCGTCGCCGCAGCTGCAACTTCCGCTCCCCCTTCGCGCAAGTCGCAGGGGGGAAGAGGCAGCGGTGGAAACGGCAACGGGCGCGGCGGATGGGGTGGAAACGGCAATGGGCGCGGTGATTGGAAGAAGCAGAAAGTGTACAAGGAAAGCACAGGGGCCCCAGACTATCCCTGCAGCATAGAAGAAGTAAAGGCATTGGTGAAAGAATGGATAGCAGACGGTGGTCTCACGCTGCCAGACATCGAGGTTGCACCCTCGCGCGCAGACCGAGAAAGTCCCAACTATTGCATGTTTCACAGGCACACCAAACATCCCACCAGTGATTGCTGGACCTTAAAAAGGATCTTCGAGAGGAAGTTGGATAACAATGAGCTAAGAATCACCACCAAGGCTCAGGACGTGCGCACGCACCCATACCCCGAGCATGGGACAGCCAACATGGCTGAATGTTTTGAATTTGTCCGCGAGACAGAGGAGGATGATTATGGTTGTGATTATGATTATGAAAATGATTATGATCACGGCCGTGGTTATGATTACGAGGAAGCATACATGACATCTTTCTATGATGAGATTGATGAAATTGCAGGATACGATACCCCAGTGGTGGCCACTCCCGATCCAGAGAGTGGAATCAAGATCTTGCAAAATAGCACAAAGTTCAGACAGTTCTATGATGGAATGGGGTTCACACCCAATACAAGGTTCCTGATGACAAAAGCCATTCTGGCCATCGCGCAAGAAGGCCGTGAAGCGTGCGCCGCGCAGGGAGGGTCCCTCCCTAGAACTATCAATGACGAGTCAAACGCCATCTCATTCTCCGATGCTGATAGAAGGATTTCGCACCCGCATAATAGGCCCTTGTATGTCACCGCGCAGGTCAATGGTGTGGAATTGAAACGAGCTTTCATGGACGGAGGAGCGTCCATTAACATCATGCCCATGTCTACTGTACAGAAAGTGGGAATTCCAGAGGACCGGATTGTGAAGTTGCTGATTGGAATCACTGGGTTCCAGGGAGATAAAAAGGAATCGCTAGGGTATGTTATCGTTGATCTTGCAGTCGGACCAATCCGCACTGCTACAAAGTTCCACATCATCGACGCTCAGACGAACTACCACATAATATTGGGGCGCAGTTGGATGCATCGCTTTGCGGTCATCCCATCCAGTTATCATCAGTGCCTGAAAGCGATCTGGGCTGGAAAGAAGGTTACCGTCACAGCATCTGACAGACCATTCGAAGTGAGTGAAGCCCATCTCTCCGATTCGGTATACTTCACTGAAATGGAGGAAACCATAAGCGCGGCGGTGGCAAGGCCGTCTGGGGTCAAGTTGCCCAGATGGGAAGACATCAAGGATGAAGGAGAGGTTTCCGCGAGCAAGCGGGAGCCAGTTACTGAAAGCGCCTTCGGGCCAAGGAAAATTACCAAACTCAAGGAGGGAGGAAAAACCGTGTACTGCTTGTGACGGGGCGGCGGGCCGGACGTTCCTACAAAGGCGTCTGACCCGCGTTGCCTAGAGGCAGAAGGAACTGAGGAAGACGAGATGGTTAAGCCAGAACCGGCCCCTGAATGCATGCAGGACGGCCCTAAGCCACAGCCAGAAGTATTGGAGGAAGTAAACCTCAGAGAAGGGAAAGGCGCTCCGCGGCCTATTTTTGTCAGCGCGGCACTCGAAAGTGGCATGAAAAAGAGACTTGTCGAACTATTGCAGTGTTACAGTGACGTGTTTGCTTGGCATTATGAAGAAATGCCAGGGCTAGACACCGAATTGGTGGCGCACCATCTGAACGTTTTTCCAAATTCTAAGCCAGTAAAACAAGGTGCCCGCAAATACCAGCCAGAGCTGGAAGAGAAGATCAAAGAGGAGGTCGAGAAGTTAAGAAAGGCCGGATTCATTCAGCCCATACAATACCCGCTCTGGTTAGCCAACATCGTGCCGGTAAAGAAGAAGAATGGACAGATACGCGTGTGTGTCGATTTCCGTGATCTCAACAAGGCCTGCCCAAAGGATGAATTTCCTTTGCCGCATATTGATACTTTGGTTGACTCCACATCGGGGCACTAGATGTTTTCCTTTATGGATGGCTTCAGCGGCTATAACCAAATAAAAATGGGGATAGAAGATGCGGAGAAGACTGCTTTCAGAACACCGTTAGGCAACTTCCACTACACCGTCATGCCCTTTGGTCTCAAGAACGCTGGTGCTACGTACCAGCGTGCGATGACGGCAATTTTCCACGATATGCTGCACCACATCGTGGAAGACTATGTGGACGACCTCGTTGTCAAGTCAAAAGAGAAACATGATCACTTGGCTCATTTGGAGACAGTGTTTATACGGTGCAGAAAATTCAACATGAGAATGAACCCGCTAAAGTGTGCGTTCGGCGTTGCGTCAGGAAAATTCTTGGGGTTCCTAGTTCATAGACTTGGAATAGAGGCGAACGATGCAAAGATAAAGTCTATTACGGAGATGCCTCCCCCGCACTCTCAACGGGCACTCAAGAAGTTCCTGGGTCGGGTTTCGTATCTCAGGAGGTTCATCCCCGCGCTGGCCGAAATCTCAGCACCCTTTAGCGATCTGCTAAAGGGGAGAGCAAAATTTGAATGGTGCGCAGAGCACCAACGTGCATTTGAGAGAATCAAGACTGTCCTGACTTCGCCGCAGACCATGATCGCACCGCAGAAGGGCAAACCCCTTGTCCTGTACTTGACGTCCACCCCGAGATCCATTGGGGCCCTGCTCGTGCAGGAAATCGATGGCGCGGAAAGGCCGGTGTATTATATCAGTAGGAAAGTGCAAGGAGCGGAAGAGCGTTACACGCCGGTAGAGCGGCATTGCTTAGCGTTAGTCTTTACCGCGCAAAAGCTACGCCACTACTTCTTATCATTCAAAATCCATCTTGTCACGAAGAGCGATCCAGTACGCTACCTGCTATTGCGGCTAGCCCTCTCAGGGAGGGTAGCCCGTTGGCTCTTAGCGCTGGCGGAATTCGAAATATCATGCGTCACCCCAAGAGCAATCAAATGTCAAGCACTCACAGATTTTTTGGCGCAATTTCCTAATGGACAGTGCGAGCCAGTCCAAGAAGGGTTGCCAGGGGATGGTTTCGAAGCATTAGCGGCCGTGTCAGTCACTTGGACGCTAAGCTTCGATGGGGCTGCAGGAGGTGGCGCGGGAGGTGCTAGAATAGTCCTCACCAGCACGGATGGTCAGCGTGAATACTTAGCATACAAGTTGTCCTTCCACTGTTCAAACAATGAGGCGGAATACGAAGCACTGATTCTGGGGCTACTCGCAGCTATCGCGAAAGAGATAAAGACCCTTAAAATTGTGGGGGATTCAAAACTGGTAATTCTACAAACGGAGGGCGTGTACGCGCTCAAAGAACCAACTCTTGCTCCATACAGAGCCACTGTCCAAAGGCTAATGCAGCATTTCTATAAGGTGGAAATCATTCATAAGCCCAGGTCAGATAACAGGTTCCCTGACGCACTTGCCACACTGGGAGCAAAGGTCGAGTTCAATGAAGAAAAAATAGCCATAGAGATTGTTAAGAGATCGGAACCATCAATCGCTGACGAAGCAGACAAGGGACAAACCGTGGAAGAATGGCAAGAAAATATAATGAAACAGCTAGCTACCGGGCAGGGTGACGTCCCTTTGGCAGAATTGGCGCAGTTCAAAATGTTGGGGAAGAAGTTATATTTCCGCAGTCCTCAGGGATGGCTCGCACGATGCATCGGGCTTGAAGAAGCTAAGGTCAGGTTACGTCAGATCCATGATGCAACCTGTGGAGAAAGCGACATTTCCCTCTACCGGAGGGTTCAGAGACAAGGCTATTATTGGCCAAGCATGAAGGTTGATGCCGCGAGCGTATTGAAGAATTGCGAAAGATGCACCCTAGCCATCCCAGCGCAGGAGTGCTGTTTCTCGGTGGAGCGGGACTGGAGACAGAAGTACATGGGCTTCCTGTAGGAGGGCGCGTTACTCGTCGAAAGAGAGTACAGAAGACAAGTTAAGATGTCTGCCGGGTGGTTCTTTATGAAGGACGGAAGTCTATACCGGAGGGCCTTGGATAATATACCGTTACGGTGTTTGTCCAATGAAGAGGCTGAGGAAGTGCTGTACAAAGCTCACGAGCTAGAGCATCAGGGCGGACGGAAGCTATATGAGCATATCATCCACTTGGGATATTACTGGCCTCGGATGGAGTCCGATGCCAAGGCACATGTACGTCGGTGCCACGCTTGCCAAAAGTTTGGAAACCTGGTGCACGCCCCAGCGGTGGAGCTTCATGCGATCCGCGCGCCATATCCTTTCCATACTTGGGCGATGGACCTCGTCGGACTCATCACGCCGCACTCACGCAAGCATCAGTGGATACTAGCGGCAACGGAGGTCAGCACCAAGTGGGTAGAGGCTGTGCCGCTGAAGAAGGCCACTGGCGCGGTGGTTGCCCAATTCATCAAAGAGAACATCATATGTAGATTTGGCATACCAAAGGTGATCCTGTCAGACAATGGGACCCCGTTCATCAACAAGGATGTGGGTGAGTTACTCCGGTCCTACTCAGCAGAACACCAAACTTCGACTCCCTATTATCCCCAAGGAAACGGCCAGGCTGAGGCCACAAACAAGTCATTGGTGCGGATCCTAAGCAAGCTACTGGATGAAAAAGGTGAAACATGGTTAGACCATCTGATCACCGCGCTCTGGGCATACCGCACAGCTAAGAGGAAAGCAACAAGGACCAGCCCCTTTAATTTGGTCTATGGTGCGGAGACAGTACTCCCTGTTGAGCTAAGCGTACCCTCCGCGCGACTGGCCCTGTCAACAGAGGCCACGGCTGCGGAACGGCGCGCGGATCTGGAAGCATTGGAAGAGAGGCGAGAACTCGCCGCGGAGCATCAGGCCAAGTATTGGGAATCTGTGTCAAGGTTCTACAACAAAAGCGTGGTCCCGCGAGAGTTCAAGGTTGGAGACTTGGTCTGGAAGTCAACCACGAACGTGATGAGGAATGTTAAACTCCCCAAATTCACCCCGAGATGGGAGGGGCCATATCAAGTCATCAATGCCGGGACGAGCGGCCATTATAGGCTTTCCAGAGTGTCTGATGGTTTCTTAACTGGGCCCATCAACATCAAGTTCATGAAAAAGTACTATCCCTGAGGACGAGTGCTCGGATTACAGGATGTTTATATTCAAGTTTAACTTTTTTTATTTTGCCTTGTAAAAAGAGCTTTTGTTACATAGAAGAGTTAATGAAACGCTTGGTCGGTTATGTGGTTCTATTTTGTGCAATAATAAGATAGGTCATAGTGAAAGTCTTGATTAAACGACTGAGAGGCAAGCATAAAAGAACCCAGGAAATACCAAATCATAAGCAAAAATGTCAATCAATTGAACTGTGATTAAGTCAGTTACAAAGAAAAGAAAAGGGAGGGCGACAGGATCACGGTGGTGGCTCGGGGAACAAACCCCTAGTCACTGGATCGTTTCTCTCAAAAATTTCCCCACCAGCGGCTTCATACTCGGTTTTCTCGCGGAGAATGGCCTCCAGTTTTGGCTTGGCGGTCCCGCAGATCAACCTCCCTTTGTGCGAACAGCGTCCGCGCCATGTCCACCCTCTCCCGGGCTTGATCGACCTCTCTTTTCTTCGCTTCGACACGGAGGGGGAACTTGAAGGCACGGCGAGAGCTGTACATGCGTTCCAAGTGGGTTATTAGCCAGCTGAGCTCCAAGCCTTCCATGACTTGGAGATCCAAGAGGGTCGCCTTCGCGTCCTGCAGAGACGTCTCACCAAATTTCTTCAAAGGAATGTTCTGCAAGGAGTCAATGACAGTGGCCAGGTTGTCCAGAAGCATCCCCCCCCCCCCCCCCCTAATGAGCTCTTCGCCCGGATACTGGCAAAGGTTTCCGGGTGTGTGCGAAGGACAGTTTCCAAAATGGGAAGATTGTTACCAGCTACGCGGTACTTTAAGAACGGCTTCATGAACTCGGGGATGGCGGTGGGCACTTCCTCGTGGCATTGAGAATCGCTGTAATCAAAGGGGGATTGACGCTGCTGCTGCTGTTGCTGTTGCTGCGGGGCAGTAGACCCTTCTCCTTCTGAACCCTCCGCGTCGTCGTTTATGGTAACGACCTCTCGCGGGACAATGGCCAGCGGCCCAATTTCAACTCGTGGAGCACTCGACCCCGCCTCACTTCGGTCTCCTCCCCCAGACGCATCACCCTCAGGGATGGCACCCAGTTGTTCCTGTTGGGGTTCACCCTGCGGTTCTGATGGGGGCCCTTGCGGCCCGGGGATGGGCTCTTGCTGCTCTGATGGGGGCTCCTGATGGAGAGCGTCCTGCGTCGCCCTTATGCTTCCTCGGGGGTCCACAGCTGCTTCCAAGTCTGAAAAATCATCTTTGAATAATTCATAAATGACAGGATCAATCGAAGTCGGTGCAAACTCTCCTATGCTATGGGTAGTGCGCGGCTTAAAACTTGGCCCCGCGTGAATTTCATCACCTATATTCTGGAAAGTGCTGGAGGAATCAGGATGATTACCTTTCTCTACGGGAGTTGTGCGCTGAGAGTGTGCCTGGTCCTGGGAGCTCTGGTCATCATCACTGTCAGCATAGGGTTTCATAAGATCTTGATCGAAGCCCCTGCCAAATCCTTCCGAAGTGCTTCCCGGGCTCCTCTCTCCCTGCGGCTCCTTGCCGCGGCGCCTCCCCGCGCGTACCTCTCCGGCCTCCTCCCCTCCAGCACCACTTGCAGCACGCGGACCAAATAAGTCCGCGATGGGAGGACTCGCCCGCTCCCCTGAGTGTATCATCTCCAGAAACCCACGCCTCTCCACCGCCTGTGGGTGCGAGAGGGTTTCTTCAGCAAATGTAGCAGGCTGGATAGGTATGGAGGAAGCATGAGCAGTCTGTGCGGGCTGACCGGGCCCCTGTTGGCCTGCTGGAGCACTTTCACGCCTTCTGCCGAGGGCGGTGCTGATAGGAAGCTTATCACTGTCACTATCACTGTCCCCTTGACGCTGCTGCAACGGGACCGAAGGCCCTGCGGCTTGGCCCTGGGCTAAGGCTCTGGCGCGAGCCCTCAGGGGTGCGTGGTCTGTGTCAGAGCCCTGGCTCGGACCGCTGGGCCGTGGGGAGGCTTCAGGCTCTGATGAGGACCTGACGCGCTCGCCAGTCGCCGCCTGAAAAAGGTAATGAAAGTTAGCAAGTTCGATGGGCCAAAGACAAAGGTGCAGTCAAGATGATAGAAGAAAAAGCTAGCAAGAGTGGATCACATACCCTGTGCAATCTGCGACGCGTGAGTGGTCGCGCGGCCTCTTCTTCACCTAGCGACGCCGGGGCCCTTGCCTGAGATCTGGTAACACGCACAGCGGCTAGCGGCACCACAATTCTGGGCTCCGAGGAGGAGGCAACAACACTCTCTTTCAAAGCCCAGCGGCTCCGCACACCGCGCCATCCAGCAGATTGTAGTTTGGGAGGATGGAGTGTGAAGTCTGGCTTGAATACGACGCGGGCGGAGGCCTTGACTGCCTCGCCTTGAACAAAGGCAAAGAAAGAATCCAGGTTCCTGCGCCAGTGGAGACGGAACTGGGTGGAAACGAGCGGAGGGCCAAGAGATTTCGAAAAACGCCAAAGGCCAACCCCGTCCAAGATGATGTCTGTATAGGAGACCAGAAATTGGTTGTAGGCCTCCTGGAATTGTAGCGGCTCAGGTCCCGCCGCAGGCACCACCAGGTCATACCCTAGCTGGCGCGCCATCCTGTCTGGCCTGTAAACCGTCGCCTCCCACTTCTCAAGGCCAATCGTGGGCAGGTAGGTCGGGCGGCTCATGCAGTACATACCAACAAGGAGATTGTGCTTGCGTAGATCGGGACGAGAAAAGTCGGCCTCCCTTGGAATGTCCGGGGTGTAGTTGCAAACTCCACTCCAGAGTTTGCGCGTACGGGCGCGAGTAGAAGTGGCGCTCGTCGTCCATGGACTCCTCCCATAGCTTCGTCGTAGCTGTATTATTCCAGCGTAAAATGATGGGCCACAGGGCCCCCTCGAGGACGAACCTCAATCGACCGTCAGCCTCTCTTACTTAACGTCCCCTGCTGTCTAGAACTGGCACGGATACCTACGCGGCAAACTTCCTGGCCTTGGGGGCCACCACGGGGAAGTGCTCATACACCAGCGCGGTCAGAAACTGGGTATGCACCATAGATATAATGTCGTAGCGGCCCACGGAGCGCTCGGAATCGGTAGAGATGCGGTCCAGCTGCTGGTATAGATGTCCAAGGAATAGAGGGCCGAGGGGGAATCTGTCCCCCTGAGCCAGCCGCACCGCGAGATAGAACGTGAACTCACTGGGTGCGTCGATTGGAAAATCTGGCAGTACAAAGAACGAAAGGAAGAAAGCAATGAAGGCGGACAGATACAGATCACCTTTATATTCTGGCCCCTCAATGAACTGGCGTGCCGCGCCCCCAGCCGGCACGGGTTGGAGGTCCTTGAAGAAATGTCATATCCAGGAGCCCCAAGAGGTTTTCTTCGGATTAGTCATGGCTCTGTGATTCCCACTCCTGTCCCATTGCGAGCCCCGATGGCCCGCGGCCTTGTAAGCAAGTTTGAGCCTACCCACTAACGCCTGGTCAGCATAAGCCGCCTTTGTGGGCTCAATCTCCTGCCTGCCGCGTAGAGAAAGATGCAGAAGCGCGCTGGTGTCTTGGAGGGTAGGGCCGAACTCCCCCCATGGGAACACAAACGTGTGGGTGTCGGTGCTCCACCGCGACATCAAGAAATCAATATTCTCATTCCTCCGGTTTATCGTGAGAATCTGAGAAATCTTAACTGGCTCTAATAGGTGAAAGCGCTCCAAGATCTGCTTGTACGAAGCATCCTCAATCACCTCGGTTACCCATTCATTCCAGCCAGCGGGAGGGGCGGAGAGGGCAGAGTACTGGATAGAAGAAAGAGGAAAATCCCCTCTCTCCAGGCGAAAGCGAAGGACAGAAGACGGTGGCACCAAGACGTTGTCCAACTCGCTGCCCACAGGGCTGTAGGATTCCACCTTCTCCCAGAACGGGTCACCCTTGCCATGGAAGAAGGGTGCCCTCCGCCATTGATCCGCAGGAGGGACAGGGCCCCCTTGGACAGTGGCCCTACCTCCAGTAACTTGCTCGCCACGAGTCATTTTGATGTTTTGAATTAGGAAGAGAAAGAGTTGCAGAAGAACAAGGGTCGAGAACTCTGGTTTTGGAAGAAGAAGAAGAAGAGATTTTAGAGAGAAAGGCTCTGAGAAATCTCGAAGGGAAGTAAAGAGGTGAAGTGGGGAGGAGTGAGATATTTATAAGGAGGGGAGTGGGGTCACGAACGGTCGCAATCAGACCATCATGTCGGTTTGAAACGCCTGCAGCAATGATGACCTCGGATAACTGAAATGGCGTCGCCAAACGGTCACGTCAGTCAGTCGAAAAGTTGTCAGAAAACGGATAAACTCGCTGACGTCACGCGCGCGTGGGAAAGTGCGTGAGTACCACGCCACGCGCCTGCGTGTTCCACACGCGCGTGGGGGCCATTTGTAGGGGAGGTCAGCGCGAGACCCCCTGTTGACCAGGGTCAATGTTGACCAACCTATGAGGTCATGACAGGTGTCACCGAGATGGCGCGGCGTTTGCGTGACATGTGGCACCCTCCGCGCATGCTACCGCGCAGAGGGTCCACTGGCGCGGACCAAGGTCTCCGCGTAAGGGGGCCACTAGAGCGGGACCCCCTTGCGCAAGGCGTCCCCAGCGGCGCGCATCCCCCAAACCTGGTGTTTGGACAGCCGTGAGCCATCCGAACAAGGGGAAAAGCTCACGGCCCATATGACTGGCGCAGCTCAGAACATGGGCGAAAACGCGAGAGGCTAGTCTGAGTTAGTCCAGGTTAATATACCTGCTGCGGTCTGAAGGCAGGACCCCAGGGGCCCCTTGAGGCTTGGCTGCGGTACAGGCGCGACCGAACAGGTCGCGACCTTGCCCTTACGGGAATAAAGGGAGATCTAGTGGCTCGATGGCTTAGAACAAGAGGATCGCTGCGCGGGGGAATGGCTTGTTGCCGCGCACGTCGGCCGCGCGGTGACGACGTCACCCGTACGGTCAGGTTGTACGGAAAGGACACGTGTTATCATATTATTGGGCGATAGCCTGGCACCAGATGATTGGTCCAAGGTGCCTATAAATATGGGACATTCCCTTTCATACCCAGAGGTTGGTGAAATCTTGGCAGAGGTATATGTCATTCTAGAGAGAGAAAAGGGTAATCACTGAGCGAGAGGAGAACATTCTCTCTAGTGAGATTCTGGCCCCATCTCCTAGGTCACCACGGGTATCATGGATTCGACTGAGAGCAATCCACTGCCTTAGTTCTTTCTGTGCACTCTTGCTCTGTTCTTCACCTTTCCTCTAGACCACTCTATTTCTTTCTTTCACTGTGTCTTTACTGTTGACTATCCATACCTCTCCAGCTCATCACGTTAACAAGAACCATCACCTACATTGAGTATTTCTGACACGAAACACGTATTTGACATGATCTGAGAACACGATTAGTATACAGGTCGGGCTCGGGTTCACCCTGCAAAACCCGAGAATAACACGAATTAACCTGTTCGTCTATTCATGTCGACACAATAACCTGAGGATGACATGAACTAACCCGCATAGTCCAAGAATGACACGAATTAACCGTGTCAATCTGTGTCGTGTTCGGGTGAAATTTGGCTAAACAGGTCTTTTTCAAGTTAATCGTGTCAATCCGTATCGTGTTTGGGTTGACACGATTAACAACATGTTAGGTTAATGTTCACTTTTTTTACACGAACCCGATTCAACATGACACGAACGTGATACGATGCCTACCCTAGTTGAAAGTATAATGTTTTAGCTAATCAAAAAAGAAAAAAATACAGCATTTTATTTCATGTCTCCGTGCATAGCACAGGTTCATGCTAGTATTTGAGTGATACATAAGAAATAATTAGAGTTTCTTACTCTCTCCTCCCCCAAAATATTCTCCTATAAAATATGTTCTCTCTCTAGGTTTCCAGTTACGAACCCTAGAATTTTCAGTGTGAATATTAAGAGTAGTCTCTAGTAGTCTTCTCTACATGATGAGAATAAAAAAAATAGAGAGAGAGAGAGAGAGAGAGAGAGAGAGAGAGAGAGAGAGAGAGAGAGAGAGAGAGAGAGAGAGA
Source organism: Vaccinium darrowii (assembly GCA_020921065.1). NCBI lineage: Eukaryota > Viridiplantae > Streptophyta > Magnoliopsida > Ericales > Ericaceae > Vaccinium > Vaccinium darrowii. The sequence continues at coordinate 9,553,031 of CM037156.1, forward strand.
AGCATGTATTGGTATCGTCACTGGCGGCTCCACCCTGTTTGGTTCTTTTACTTCTTTGGAATGGAAAATAATTGAGTGCGAGCGTGCCAGAAAAACCAAATCTTCTCCCTTAGATTAACTTTGGAAAAACCAAATCTAATCAGCCGATTGTGTTTATAATGGTTCAATTACCTCAATTAAGAGGATTTTTCTTTCAAAGTGAAAAAATGTAAACCAATATGCTTAGGAAATTAAAGAACAACAAAGAAACAAGATACTTCGATTGATAATTCAAAAGTAGACTTACTTCGAAATTGCCTTCAACTTCACATACAAGATACTGAGAACGTCGAATGAGTGATTGTTACAAGAACAACCGAGATAAATCCTAACTACTTCCTAATCTACTTCGAACTGAGTTTGAATTCCTAAAATTAATATTACTTGCCAATGAACAATTGGCTTGCTTCGAACTCCATCTTTCATATTTTGAATTGGCAGTTTTTCCTTCCTCCACGTCTGAATTTGAAGTCTTGTTAATCTTCTTCCAAAAGCTTCTCATTGAATCTTCTTCCAAAAGCTTCCCGCTCAATGGTTTTGAATTTGGCTTGCTTCGAACTCCATCTTTCATATTTTGAATTGGCAGTTTTTCCTTCCTCCACGTCTGAATTTGAACTCTTGTTAATCTTCTTCAAAAAGCTTCTCATTGAATCTTCTTCCAAAAGCTCTAACTGACTCAAATGATTACACTTTAAGGAGATAACTGCCTTTTGAGACGTGCATCCACGTGTTCTAACTGCCAATTGTCTTGTTTCACAAGTTTACACGTGGATTCCATGTACTTAGTAGTTGAAATCATGACTTTGAAATGTATCTTTTATGGCAGCGATGACTCGTAACTGCCAATAACTGCTTTCAATCTAAGAAATAATACGACATCATATTTACTCAACTCTATTGCATTAATCCAATGTATTTTCATTGACAAGCATTTGCCAACATTTGGCATTTTTGGTTACGTGTCAATTAATTATTGGATTCGTTAATTTTATATGTAAACACACCCTATGGGGTGGATGGTCACATGACCACCCTAAAAAAAAAAAATTGTACAAATAATACATGTAAAAAATTGTACAAATTTTAGGTTAGTTCACGTTTTGATCACCCAGCCGAAATATGAATGAACACCCAGTGCAAAATTAAATGAACACCCACCATCAAATCAGTCTACTTTGAATAACCTAAATTAAATCCCGCTATAGCCCAATCATAGGTGGCACCACATATAAGAAAATGTGGTCAATTGAACACGCTTTTTATTTTGTTGATATATTGCATCTAGTAGTATTTTGTTTGAACACTTAGTCCTATACTATAAACAAAACACACTGCAATTCAAGTGAATTACAATTGAATACTTAATATACCATCTCAAAACAAGATAGACATCTTAATGACAAAAAAATGGAGAGGAAAAAATATCTATTGGTATCGTTATGGTGTAGTTTTTCGTAGAGCAGACAATCCTAAAATAAAAACATATGTTTAAAAAGATCCGTGCAAACGTATTTGCTACATAATTTCCTAAAAAAAATAAGCATATTTATGCTTCTGTTTGATTTTGCTTTGGTAAAAAAAAAAAAAAACTGAAAACAACTACAACGTTTTACGTGTTTTTGTATTTTTGAGGTCGCATTATACACACTAGTATATGAAATTTTGTGAAGATACGACTGATTGGTTAAGCTACTAGAGTTAAAGGTAATTTCTGAACACCCTGTTAAAAATTCCTGGAGCCGCCACTGGGTATCGTTATCGTTCAGCTTCTCTCATAATGAAAATCAATTATTATCTCCATAACAAGAGCATATGTTTGAAAGGATCCGTGCAAGCCTATTCGCTACAGAATTCCCTACTAAAAAAAATATGAGTGTAGTTATTCTCTAGTTGATCTTGTTTGGCTCAAAATATAAAAATTCGCCGAGAAACTGTAACTTCCTCTGTATTTCTTTGGCCGCATTATACACACTAATCTATGCATTTTAAAATATATATATATGACTGGTTGGTAGAACTAACAGAGTTAAGGTAATTTTTGTATATCTTATCAAAAAATTTCTGAAACCGTCATTGTGAATCTCATCAATATACTGTTCAGGTCGCCGATTCCTTCAATGTTAGAGTAGCGTTTGAAAGTGATCGCATGACCCACCTATTCGCAGGACCATATGTAAAGGGCATGCGGAAACAGACTGCGAAGAGCTAGAAGTTCCAATTCGGGGGCTGTAGCAAGGGGGCTCACTACATATGTAATGAGCTCCCTCAGCCGTTTGATCGGCGATCAACGTTTCAGATAAATTATAATTAAAATAAATGTAAAAATTGGTTTTTAAAGTGTAAGATGATCCGGATCATTAATCACCGATCGGACGGCCGAGGGAGCCAACACACATGTGAAAGAGAGAAAAGAAAGAGACAGTGGTAATGTGAAAGTGTGCTGTTTAGTTGGGAGAGTAAACCACATAAAACAACATCGATGAATATTTTTTTGGGTGTCACTCTGGCGTACGCGGTCTATAGATCTAGATTACTGGCGTAAATCTCAATTATTTAAATGTCAAGAGTTTGGGTTTATTAATTGGGATCCCATAAATCAAGAATGACAGTTGTGAAGTTAATTTTGGGCGAAAGTCTATGAGATGTGAATAAGCATGCATACACAAAGATGCATGCATCATCGACCAATGACGCATAATAGTGAGCGAACATAAACCAAATAGTGTGATGTTCACACTCCATGTACCACTAAACTAATCCTTTTTATATCAATTAATGATAACGTTGACCCTCAAAACTTGCAATTTCTGCTAATGTCAGTAGGGGAAAATAAAAAACTAAAACCTTAAACGTTGCATGAACGTGGGAAATTGGCAATCAAAAAGTGAAATAAAATACTCAATATGTATGGAATCCACCGCGGCAGTGCATCCCCGCACTGCGGCATCCTATGGGCATGTTTGGAATCTAAATTTTTGAGAATCCGAATTAAAAAAATAAAGGTTTTTATATTATGATCGGATTCAGTAAAAATATTTAAATGACCTGTAGAATTGTTTTATGGTCGGATTCATTTCCTAATCTAATGTTCCTTTTTACCGCCCTATTCATTCACTTACAAGATTAATTCCCTAAACTTCTTTTCATTCTTGCATTTAACTTTTGGTTGGATTCCCTTCCCTTCCCTTCCCCTGACTTGATGCACCATGAGCAATTTACCCGCTGCTCCAGTTTTGGAGGGCTGTTGACAACGCTCTCCACTTGTTCGGAAAAAATGCTCTGGCAACTCCACCCCATCCCGTCAGTCCCCATGTGCCGTCCCATCCCGTCAGTCCCCATCCCGTCAGATTTTATTTGTTATTATTATTTTTTTACTTTTAATTTTAAAACCTCAAATCCTATGAAAGTGTCTAAACCCTAGAGTACCCTATGAGAGTACCTAAAATCCTAGGGTACCCTATGAAAGTGCCTAAACCACTAAAAACCCTATAATAGGAAAATGCACTCTAAGTGCCTAAACCCTATAATCCTAGAGTGTTTGACCTTAATGGAGTTAGTGGTAATTAAAAAGAATGATTGAAGTTAGTGGAAATAAATATTTGTTTTTTGTACTGACCCGTAATAAAACCATGTACCATTTGTCAAGTTTCTTATCTATTGAATAATTTTTGCCAATCAAAAAAACTTCTACTGCCTCTGTCCCATTTTAAATGTCCCATACGTAAAGTCGTGCCATTTTGACTTTAAAAGGAAATGTATTTCTAGATTTTTTTTTTCAAAAATTTTTACCCCATTCAAAAGTACTCGTTGAGATCTTTTGAATAGTAACAAAAAAAAATTAAAAAGTAATTCTGAAAGCATTTTATTTTTTAAGGTCAAACTTGCCCAGTCTCCCGTACGAGACATTTAAATTGGGACAGAGGAAGTATATATGATAAAATATTCTTATAATTTCAATACACTAAACATACACCGCTTGGACTTGATCTATTGATTTTGTTATCTTTTTTGTAGGTAACTAATTAATTTTCTAATCTACTATTCTATTCCGTCGCCCTATTTTGTTATCTTCTTTAGTTGGTTGATTTTACTGAATTTTGGTGATTTTAAGAAAATTAAGTTTAATATAAGTTTTGGTTTGACTTTCTTAAATGTTTTGGCTAAATAAGCCATTTGCCCTTTTTTTTTTTTTTTGTATCTATAGTCATTGGAGAGCGTCTAGAATAATGAGCCACTAGTTGGGGGTTGGAAAAATGGGTTTCTTAATGTTTGTCTTTAATCACGTTTCTTAATGCTTACCCCAGAAAGTCAATGATCAGAAAAGATCACATGACCTCCACAATTTTGCAATGGAATATGGAACCGTTTATACACATTTTTTTAATATTTATAACTCGGGTTTATATGGTCTATAGCTTACTGGTGTATAATTAAACCTTCAATAGTTAATTGTTCCCACCATAAATGAAGCACGAGAGTTGTGAAATTGATTATGAACAAAAGTCTCTGTGAATAAGTACTGCTCCATATATAGGCATTATTATCGTCCATTGACGCATGATTTGCAACTGGTGGCTAGCTCCTGCGATAGAACTCTTGGATGCCCTACACTGCATCTCAGGATCGAGTCACATTCCTGATGCAGGGCGCCTTATGAACTACAGAAAAAACATGCAACAATCGAACACAAACAAGTAAGTTTAGAGAAAACGCTCTCTAGACTCTTTTATCATTCAATAATATTAAAAAACTGCCTTGCCCTTAAGGCTTACAACTTATTATATAAGAAACCAGAAACCCTAATTGATTTGCTCCGAAAAGGAAGCCAAATCAATAAAAAACGCAAAATTACCAAAAATGAAAAATTCGAAAATAATAACAAAATAAAAAACTAGAGAAAATTCTAGAATGTTTCCCAAAAGCGCAGCTTAATTTGGATTTTCCTTGCCCAAGTAATTGGCAAGTCAAATCTTCCTTAAACGGCAAATTTGGCCATTCGGAGCCCTAAACAGTGACGAAAGCCCGAAAAACGACGTACGCCATGGCCGCAGGCGATGGGTCTTGATCGTTGGACCGTTTCGGGTCCGACCCAAGTGGGCCCAATGCCAAATTCCCCAGCGGCATAATTACGATTTTGCCACCCTAGGCTTAAAACGCCGAAAATACTCTTCCTCCATGGCTACTGCATCAATTCCCCTCCTCCCTAATAGATTAAGAATGACAAATGACAAAAAAAAAAAAAAAAACTTTTATTTTTATAGAGGATTTTTGGTTGGTCCACTTTCAAAGTCAAGACTTTAACGTAATTAACCCAAAGACGAATTAGGGGCCCAACACATTTGTTTACAGGTAGGCCGTATAATTAATACCTCTGAACTAACCTTTTTTTTAGTATCAATTAACCATAGCGTTGACCATCAAAACTTACAATTTATGTCAGTATGATGCCCCCGGGAAAATAAAAGACTAAATTAAGCAGTATTAAATAATCAAATTGACCTTCACTCTAAGGGTGAGTTTCCGAATGGATTTTATCAAAATCTGATAAAATCAAGCCTTTGATTTTATCCATTCGGAAACTGAGTTGATAAAATCTTAGATTTTTTAGTGGAAAAATCTAAGATTTTATCAACTCAGTTTTCGAATGGATAAAATCAAGGCTTGATTTTATCAAATCTTGACAAAATCTAAGATAAAATCCATTCGGAAACTCACCCTAAAGAATATAGGGTCGGCCCTTATCGCATTCAAGAGTCCATCCTTGAAGCAAACTGTCGAGAACTAACGGCAAGTGGCGTAGCCAGAAAAGTACACAAGTGAGGGCACAATTAGACCATAAACGCCAGTACTTTGTAGTGTAAAAATGTGCCTCAGCCTATTTGTGTATACCATTTGAATTCCAAGGGGAGGTTTGTGCTTCGAGTAAGCTGAGAGATTTCCAACTCTCTTTAGTTGTTAACACACTATTTTTTTCACTAACCCTTGTTGATGTATATCGTAAGGAAAAAAAGACTTATATTTTATGGTAATATAGTGATTATAAATCCATAAAAACCTAATAGTTTCGACGCAAAAATTCAGTGAATTGAAGTTTGTTTGCAGTAATTAGTTATTCGATGATTCTGGGGTATCTCTGCGTGGTGCCCTAAAATCCTTCTCCATGATCTTTTTTTTTTTCCGGCCTTCATCAGCTCATAGTTAGGTAAAATTCATATAATTAGTCTCAAGTCCCACATCAATATGCATGGGAGAATGATGTTATAACACCATATAGTGGTGCCCCAAGAGCAATAATTAATCTTTTGTAGAAATAATATGATGTACCAGTGAAATTTCTAATACATTTTTCTATAGGAATGCAAAAAAAAAACTCCCTAAAATCCAATGTGGGCCTGTGCCCACACTGGTCTGGTAGTGGCTCCGCCACTGCTAACGGCGGAGGATAATTGGACAATTTCTCCTTTGATTCGGTCGCAACATCTTATGCTAATGTCGCTAGAAGAATATTCCTTCCTTAAAGAGATTTTTGATACAGCAGAACCATCAACGTACCATGGCAACTAGGATTGCAAGTTGCCACAACACCTACGATGCAATGAATAATAGACCCACATTAGGAAATCTTTTTTTTCCTCATTTTGATTTTGATTTTCGTATCACAGGGTTTGGTTCCACTGTAAAAGGTATCCAATCCCGCAGAAGATTTTCAACTTTTTCTTTTCATTTGGAGTGGTACCCGCTCGGCACCAGAAACTCGTTCGTGAAAGGCCTCCCTACCTCTGTCTAGCCGTTATAATTATTAACAGTAGAGAAGGAGAAGGGTAGTTGTATTCCAGATTGATAAGTAAATTACACTTTCTTCTTCGCATATTAAAGTTTATACAGTCTGTAAGTATACAACTAATTTTTCTATGGTACACCAAAAGTAAGTATTTCAAAAGTTGTGGTAAGTATTCTCGAAGCTGTGATAAAGTATTTCATATGATGAAACCGGGCACCAAAAATGGAGTAGTTTTGCATTAAGGTTGTTTTGTTGTGTTTCGCTGTTTTGCCATCTAAAATACATATCACTGAATATGGATTACTTATCACAACATCTCGAATACTTAACACAACATCTAGAATACTTACCACAACATCGTACTTACTTTTGGGATACTATACACACCAATGCCTACTCAAACTTTTGAGAATTTCCTTCGAGTTAGGTATTAGTGTACTGCTCTACCACCTCTTGGCTCTTAAAACTGCATGAGATTTTGTTTACTTGAAAATTGCTGCTTGGAAATAAAATAGTCTTCATAGGTAAATGAAGTTTTCTCAATTTCTGGGATTACAAGCAAATTTACAGTCTGAATTTTGGAATAGACGACCATTGGATCTTTTCCCAATGGATTACTAGACAGACTTACAGTCAGACAACTTACAATCAGAATTTGGGATTACAAAGAATCAGTCTCCATCCGTGCTTGTGCTTCTTAATTTATTGATTTTTGAGCCATTTTGGCATCCATCTTTTTTGGCTTCAGAATCTGGTTGTAGCGGCCGGGTTCATAGGGGTCAGCTAAGGACCCTCTTCTTGTCACAAAGAGGTAAAAGGGTCACTATCTCAGAATCTGCAAAACTCAATGCAGATCGATCCACCTCGGTGGTGCCGAGCGTACGGTGCCCTCGGAGGAGGGCGCAGACGCATGGTTCTGGACGAACATAGATTTGAACGGTGTTCGCCGAGCGAGAAGTGCCGAGGACATGGCATTCTCCGTTTGGCTCTCGGAACACCCTTGGGATCTCCGGCCGAGTGATGTGCCGAGCGACCGAGGGGCTGGGCCACCCGCGTGCCGAGTCGGTTGACCTCGGTCACGCTGGGGCTCAGGCTAACTTGGTTCGGAGGTGGCGTATCGGGCACGCTACACATTCCACGATGGAGCATTAAATGCGGCAGTCACCTACTCTGTCATCGCCGCCTGCAGAAGCACGTGGGTGATGGGGAATGTCTCGAGACGATTTGACTACTCGAACCCACGTGCTGTGATGTCAGCCTAGATATGGCGTCTGTGGCAGAGATGGAGATCACATCACCTGTCATTCCAAGTGCGAATGACAGGCGCGTGGGGGGCACCGAACGCGTGGGACGCACGCCTCTCAGCCTATAAATACCCCGCCACAACAACCACATGGGGCATCCATCTCTCTTCACTTACTACCCTCTTAACTCTACTTCTCTCTCTAAGTTTCTGGCACTTTTCCTCCTCTGCGGTGACTGACTTAGCCATCGGAGTGCCTTCCCGGACCACCACCGTCCGGGCTAGGCGCTGACGTGGTTGTTCACTTGTGCAGGTCTCTTCCTTAGGGGGGCTGCTAGGGTTCAAGCAAGGTCAAGCCATTCCATCACCACCTACTCTATTCTAGAAGGTTCAAAGAGATACTCCGGTGAGAAACTCCTCCACAATTGGCGACTCCGCTGGGGACGTCACAGGGTGACTCCTTCTAGCCTCTCTGTACACATTGGTGGCGTTTCTTCCCATTCTTCGAAAAGCTTCCCCCCAAACCTCTTCAACACTGCTCGAATGACCAACCTCACTTTAGGCCTTAATGCGTTTGGTCCCGCAGGTGAGTTCCGTAGCTCCGCCGACCGGTACCGATACCATCAGGTCAGGAGCGACTTGGGGCTCACTCTTTCTCCCGTCGTCAACAGGGATGGAATAGTCACCGTAGCCACCAACGGCGCCGACCCCAGCAACGCCGGAGCCAGCAACATCCTCTTCAGTATGGACGGAAACGTACTCTCCCTCGATAACCTCACGACTCCAGCGCGCACGGAGACTCTCCCTCCCCCTCCTCCTCTCACCGTCGAGGCTGAGCTGGCCTTGTTACGAAAAGAAGTGCTGGCTATGAAGCAGGCCAGGAACCAACCAGCGACATCGAGGTCCGGCGGTCAGACGAGGACCCGAAGGCCCCCTCCGACTGCAAGGACCGGTGACGGGGAGAGGGCCCCAGTCTTTTCCCACCTCGGGCAGGTTGTAGAGGTAGACCGCCGAGGCAACGCTCTCGTCGCACCCTCGGAAACCGCTCGGACCCGCGAGCAGCGAACTCGCGGTGGGGGGTCCAGGCAGACCGACCGCCCGGAGGATAGCGCCACGGCGTCGAGTGCCCGAAAGCCCGGCGTCCGGGGAAACGCAGAGCATAGCTGAGAGCTGCGAAGGTAGTCTAGCAAGGGGAAGGGCCCGATGGATCACACTCGGGAAGTGCGTCGGGCGCATGAAGGAGACGGAGATGGCCGCAACCGCAACCGGTCGGAGGATGGTCGGGTCAATCGGCGATACCACCTACTAACGGACGGGCACGGGGCAAGAACTGGCATGCCGACCGCTCAAGGCGATGGCTCATGCGGGAACGCGGAGGCAGACCCAATTGATCTGTCAACCGGGCCGGGCCGTAATGAAAACAACGGCCTCAAACACGGGGATAGGTACGAGTTATGGAACGACAGCGGCAGTATCGCGCTTGTCAACATGGGCACGGGCGAAACGAAAGTTTACCACGCCGAGCGCGAAACCGGACGGCATCGCCCTCGGGAAGGAGTGGCAAGGGGCCATGACAGACATAACAAGAGGCTGTCCTCCGAAAGGAGTAATGTGCACACGGGTGGGCATGATCCGTTGCTCCAGGACGCCGGACCAGCAAAGCACGCACATGGCCAGTACCGAGCAATTGATCTCAGCCACCTTGGCCAGTCCGACTCAAGGTTGGAGAAGGCCAAGCAATCCCCATTCTCCCGAGCCATAACCGAAGCAGCGCCACCACATGGGTTCAAGATCCCTAAATTTGACAAGTACGAGCCGACGACGGATGCGATCACCCACGTCCAGCAGTATCGCCTGGTATCCGAGCTCTACAGCCATAGCGACTCCCTCATGTGCCAAACGTTCTCCATGAGCCTAGGGACTACAGCGCTCCTATGGTATAGCTAGCTCGCTCCGGGGTCTATAAGCGACTTCGACGAGCTCGAGCGCGCGTTCATGTCTCGGTTTGTGACCAGCAATACACAGCAGAAGACGCTCGACGCGCTTGTCAACATGAAGAGGGGCTCGGATGAGACCCTGAAAGAGTACATCGCCCGATACTGGGAGGTATACAACCTTGTGGAAGGCTGCGACCAGAAGATCGCCTCCACCTCATTCAAAAATGGCCTTGACGACCACTCTGACCTCTTCAAGGAGCTCATGGTGCGTCCACCGAAGAATATGGTGGAACTGATAGAGACGATCAATCGCTTCAGAGAGCTCGAAGAACTACTCTTTGACCGAGCATCGAAGGGAAGTTCCGGTAAGGGTGTGATGAAGGATGCAAAGAAGCAGGTGAACAATCTGAGGAAGGGAAGGAACGATCAAGGTGGAGGATACGGGAACAGGGGTCCCTGAGACACCAACAGAAACAACAGTGGTGGAGGGGGATGGGAAAGACCCCCCCGAAACGACAGTGACTATGTTGCCGAGGCAACCGTCTTCACCATGCCAATCTATAGGCTGCTAGCAGAGATCGGTCGGAAGCGCTGGTTTTACTGGTCAGAGGAGAAGATGGGGTCAGACCCCACTCAGAAGGGAAAGTGTACCTACCACAATGAGGCGGGACACTACACAACGGGGTGCCGACCGTTTAAAGCACACCTCGAGCGATTGGTCACCGAGGGACGCATGGAGGAATGGATAGACCATGATTGAACGCCAACCGTGCTTTGGGGAGCAGCTCCCTAGTCGAACCAGCAGGCCGCCGTACCGCAGCCATAAGGGCAGCAGATACCCGCTGACAGAGTTCGCCCCGGGGTAGTTGTCACTATCCACAGTCCGGTCGGCAAGGCACGGGCCAAAGCAATGCACACGGAGCTGCAGAAAATGGAAGCAGCAATGCAAGTGATGACACTCGGAAGGGCGCTGAAACGGAAATATGAAGAGCCCTTGGATCCGTACATAATATCCTTCTCCGAGCAGGACTTGGACGGGCTGCAGCTCCCGCACGACGATGCACTGGTAATCGAGATAAGTATTGATCACATCGAGGTAAGGCGAATCTTGGTGGACCAAGGGAGCTCCGCCGACGTCCTTTACTATTCGGCCTTTAAGGCCATCGGACGAATGTGTGATGAGCTTGCCCCATCCGACACGCCCCTTGTCGAATTCTCCGGCTTTCCAGTGTATTCGCTCGGCAGCATCACCCTCTCGGTTTGGGCGGGTTCGATGTGTTTAGAGATAGAATTCACCGTGGTGGATTCCCCGAGCCCCTACAACGCCATCCTGGGGCGGGGCTGGCTCCATGCGATGGGGGCTATCGCGTCAACCCTCCACCAATGCGTCCGATTCATTGGCACATCAGGGAAGCAGGAGACCATCCGGGGCAACCAGATGGCCTCGAAGAGGTGCTTTGCCAATGCTGTTCACCAGAAGGATAGGAGGGAGGGCCGGGCGTCGAAGCAGGTGCAATGGATTGAGGCTCTCGAGTGCACCCCAGTCCTGGATGATGTTGGCTCCAAGGCTGAGGACAAGTCTATCGAGGAATTGGTCAAGGTACCCATTGACGAAGAGGGCACCAGATACTTCATGCTCGGTTCGGATCTCTCCAACCCCAAGCGGAATGAATTGGTCTCTTTTCTCAAGGATAACATTGAAGTTTTTGCGTTGACTCCGTACGAAATGCCGGGTGTTAGCCCTGATTTCATTACGCACGCCCTCAATGTTGATCCGGCTAGGAGGCCGGTAGTGCAAAAGCCGAGGCGGTCCTCGGCCATCCACTCTGACGCCGTCCTAGAAGAGGTCGACCGCCTGATCGAGGCAGAGGCAATCCGAGAGGTGATGTACCCCACGTGGATGGCAAACACCGTGGTGGTCAAGAAAAAGAACGGGAAGTGGAGGGTATGTGTAGACTACACCAACCTCAATGACGCTTGTCTCAAGGATTGTTTTCCCCTCCCCCGCATAGACTAGCTGGTGGATGCTACAACCGGACATGCTAGGCTTAGCTTTATGGACGCCTACCGTGGGTACCATCAGATCGCTATGAATGTAGTGGACGTGGAGAAGACTGCGTTCATCACTCTGAGGTTTACATATTGCTATCGGGTCATGCCGTTCGGCTTAAAATGCTGGGGCTACTTACCAAAGAATGGTCTCCAAGATGTTCGCCGAGGAGCTCGGCGACATCGTGGAAGCCTACATTGATGACATGGTGGTGAAGAGCAAATTCACAGAAGACCATCTTTCCCATCTCGGCAAAATCTTCTCCATCCTCAGAAAGCACGATCTGAAGCTTAACGCCGAGAAGTGCGCATTCGGGGTCGGCTCCGAAAAATTCTTGGGGTACCTCGTCACCTGCCGAGGGATCGAGGCCGACCCCAGCCAGCTCAACGCTATCCAGAACCTCCGAGCGCCGTCGACGATTAAGGAAGTCCAGCGGCTGACAGGGATGGCAGCTGCCCTCAACCGCTTTATAAGTAAGTCATCCGACGCCTGCCGACCTTTTTTCCAATCCATCAAGACCAGTAAAAGGACTTTTCTTTGGACCGCCGAGTACGACGCGGCACTCGCCGGGCTTAAAAGCTATATGTCCCGAGCGCCCCTACTGGTCATGCCTAGGGAAGACGAAGATCTGTACCTTTACCTGGCGGTGTCCGAACACGCTGTTAGCTCGGCACTGGTTCGGCAGGAGGGTTCGGAGTAGTTCCCGATATACTACTCGAGCAAGACAATGCTCCCGGCCGAAACCAGGTACTTGCCAATTAAGAAGTTGGCACTTTCGCTAGTCACGGCTAAGAGAAAGCTCCTACCCTATTTTCAGAGCCACACAGTCGTGGTAGTCATGGCGTACCCCCTAAAGATCGTCATGCTTAAGGCCGATCTCTCGGATCGGATCTGCAAGTGGTCCCTAGAATTGGCTAACTTCGACATTCGATATGAGCCCCAGACGGCAATCAAGGGTCAGGCGTTGGCTGACTTCGTCGCCGAGCTCACCTCGAAGCGGGAAACTGAACTCCAAAAGGAGATTACCGCCGAAGACGTCATAGGCGAGTCGGCCAGCAATACCGCCCCTGAGCAGTCCGGGTTCGTTCTCAAGCGCTCCCTTCCTCGCACAGCTACCATCTATATGGGCGAATCTTGGCACATGCATGTGGACGGTGCGTCAAACAGCTGAGGGGCAGAGGCTGGAATCGTGCTCATTTCTCCCGAAGGGACCCTCCACGAGTGCGCCATGAGCATTGGTTTCCCAGCCACGAACAACGAGGCCGAGTATGAGGCTTTAATCGCTGGACTCCGCCTCGCTCTCGCTCTCGGAGTAGACGAACTACAGGTTTATAGTGACTCCATGCTGGTGGTAAACCAGCTGAACAGCGACTACGGCTCCGGCGACGCCCGGATGTTGAAGTACCTTAGCCATGTTCTGGAACTGCAAAACGGCTTCAAGGCTGTCCACTTCTCCCACATCGGTCGAGCCAAGAATGCTCATGCCGACGCCCTCGCTGCCCTCGGATCAGCGTGCAACGAGCTCAGGGGCACACGAACAATCACGCTCGGGGAAATTGCGGTCCTAAGCTTCAAGCCGAGCGCTGAAGATGTAATGACAATCACCGCTTCTGGCCCGAGCTGGATGGATCCCCTGGTCTCCTACCTTCGGGACCAAACCCTCCCTTCAGACAAAAAGGAGGCTCACCGAATCCGCTGCCAGTCCGCGTCCTACTTCTTGTCTCCGACTGGCCAGCTTTATCGCCGCACCTACATTGGTCCTGACCTCCGCGTGCTGCACGACGCCGAGGTGCCTCACGTCCTTCGCGAGCTCCATGAGGGAAGTTGCAGCAACCACTCGGGAGGACGCACTCTCTCCGAGCGGGCTGTTACCCAGGGCTACTGGTGGCCAAAAATGAAGAAGAGCGTTGAGGATTATGTCAAAAGGTGTGAGGCATGCCAGAGGCACTCCCCCATCCTTCACCAGCCCACCATGTCGCTGCAGCCTGTCACAAGCCCATGGCCGTTCGCCCAGTGGGGGCTCGACATTGTTGGGGTCCTCCCCACAGCCCCCGGCGGATTTCGGCACCTAATCACGGCCACAGACTACTGCACCAAGTGGGTGGAGGCCGAACCCCTGATCCACATCACGGCCGCCGAGGTCGAGCAGTTCATCTGGAAAAGCATCATTTCTCGGTTCGGCGTACCCTACGCTATCATATCCGACAACGGTACCCAGTTTGTCGCCGAGGCCATCAAAATGCTTTGCAAGAAAAAGAACATTCGCGTTTATAATTCAACCGTGGCCTACCCTCAAGGAAACGGCCAAGCCGAAGCCTCGAACAAGTCAATCTCGGCCGGCCTGAAACGCCGGTTGACCAACAAGCGCGGGAAGTGGGTGGAAGAACTTCCCAAGAGCAGGGGTGCCACTAAGTGTGGCGGTTGTAAGTCCGAACAGCTTTGGCGCGGCTCTGTGTGACTAGTTGTGGACCTTGTTACGTCCGACGGAGCGGATCCTGGAAGCAGTTCCGATGACGAAACGCAACGGTGATGGCAAAATCCCCATACATTGGTCGGGGTCATGATGGTTGGCTGCCATCCGACAGTCCATCTCTTTCCCTTGTTTTTCCATTTATATGTTTGTCTTCATGCTCTGAGGACATAGCATGTTCTAAGTTGGGGGGAGGGTGTACTTCGTACATGTTTTTCAAAAAAAAAAACAAAGAATTTGGATGCTTGGGTGTAACTATTCTTGGTTGATGACTGTTAATTAGCGCTATAGTGGTTGTTGTGCAAGACGGAGTCTCGATATGATTTCATGGATAGACTTAAGCTCGTTAACATGATGTTGAAGAAGTACTTGGTTAGCCCGTATCATCTATAGTTGGATAGCGTTTGGTCACTTGAAAGCATGCTCTCACACACACTGTCCCACTTGATGATTTGCCGGTCTCGAGTTTGGTTCATGTGTCATTGGTAATCTGGTATGTGTTAACTTGTTTGATGGGATTTTTGTTGAACTCCTTCTGAAAGAAAAAGAGTTATGTGTGCTATATTGTTAATGCTTATCCGGGCGTCCATTGAGTAGTAACCGGACAATCGGGGTATGCTCCCACCGTGTTGTTCGCGTCAAAAGATGGATAGACCTTGTGAAAGTATCGCTAAACGTGGTTAGCTTGGATCTCAATAAAGCCTTTTTGACTTGAGCAATTAAGTCCGTAGGGGTCTCTTTAAACCTGGTGCACTAAGGCCGTTTGGCTTGGGGATAGCCGACCCAAAGCTCGCTAAAGAGTCAACTAGAAAGCCCGAGAGATCCGGCATTGCACGAGCATGAGAGAAAAAAAAAACGAAGAAAGAAAAGGAAGGAGTGTGCTTAAAGAAACACTGGGCTATCAACGGTGTGTGAACTGTTCTCGAGATTGGTAAATTTCTTTATGTGGCTTTTCATTCACGCATGCCATTTGAAAATTTGCTATCCGATCGTAGGTGAGAGGATTAATTTTTGTGCTAAGTTTGGTACGGAGTTCATTTGTTTAACTTTATCCATGAATGAAATATCTTGCCTTTGACATGCTTGACAGTTATTGTAGTGTTTTTAGAGGTTATTGATTGGGTTGAGTCGCATTCGAAGTGTCCAAGTCCTTTGTGTTTTGTGGGTGATCACTGCTGAAAACCCTCACAAGACTTCACTCGTCCTACCGGGGCCGCCCGGGGGTTTAAAAGATCTATCCTTTTATTTATTTGTTTTATTCTTTTTGTTGCTAGGGACTAGCAACCTTCAAGTTGGGGGGTGTGATAGGCACGCAATATCGTAGATATAAGTGCCTAAATAGGGTAGTTTTAACACGTTGTTATCTAATTTATTCCTTATTTCCCACTTGATGCGTTGCTTTGGTATATTTTTGTGTTTTTGTTAATTTTCAGGAAAATAAGGCTGTTTTAGCGCCAAGATTAGATTGTAGAGCATGAGAGGCCGTGGAGACTAAGTGTTCAAGGGAATTATTCAAGGAAATGAAGAAATGACGTCGGGAGTGCTACCCTATTTTTCTGGAGCGCTCAAAAGTGGCAAAACGGGGCTCAGGAAGTGAACAGAAGGTCTACGAGCACTACACCAGAATGGGTGTAGCGCTACCGAGCGGCTTGGAGGTCAACGGTCAACAGACAGGTCAACGATCAAAATAAGAGATAATGGGTTAGGTAGCGCTACACCAAAAGTGGTGTAGCGCTACCGCGGGCTTAACTTTGCCTTGTGACGGTGGGGGAGGGCTACACCACTTTTGGTGTAGCCCTACCGAGAGCTTATCTCACCGTGGCGTTTTGGTCTTCGTGCGATGCAATTCCGATTTGTTTTACGATTTTAATTGTAAATTAAAGGGGATTACTATAAATACCCTCTTAACTCTATTTAGGGTTGGATGGAGAGTTAGACATGATGAAGACATTTATAACGTAGGTTTTATTTTTCTTAACTTTGGCTGCTGGTTTCTCAGGATTATATTTCAGATTCAAGTTTAATTCAAGTTCTTGAGGATTTCCAGTTTTGATTCCTTGTTCTTCGCATCTGTTCTCTCGCTGCAAATATTTGGTATCGTGTTTTATTTATTTCAATTGTTTGAAGCATGTTTGATCTAGGGTTAATATTATTGCTGCGTTTAATAGAATCATGAGCGAGTAGTTTCATAGAGTGCGGCTGCGGGGCGAAGGCGCTCCGTGGCTAGTGTGATTAATGTTTTACCTCGGGATCGAATTGATATAATTTTTGAGCAATTTTAGGAGACGAAAACTCTTCTAACAAACAAAACCCAGGCATCGCCGAAATTCGAATACGCACGGAATCTGGTGACAGGTGGTGCGCATTTGTTAGGGATCCTTTTTCTTATTCTAAAATCAATAAAATGAATAATTGTGGCCCGAGTAAACATTCGTTAGACTAGTTGCGGATGCTGGGTTCCCACGGCTGTACTCTCCTTTTCAAATCCATACTTAGTTAATTTAGTTTGGTAATTTAGTTAGTAAATTAATCTCATTGAACAAGGGGTGGCTACCTAAGAGCCAGGCTAAAACTGCAATTCTACACTTTTGAGTCCTGCACACGTTCGTCCGTCTCTGTGGATTCGACTCCGGTACTTCCGGATATTATGCTACATCGGTCGAGAGTCCTACGCTTGGGACGCGTCTTTATTTTAAGTCACCCGGTCGGTCAAGCAACCGTCACCTTCGGCGGTATGACCGGGCTGGCTGGCGGCGGCTTTCTCGGCCTCCTTTCTCTTTCTCTCGGCCCTTTCCTTCCTCTGCGCCTCCCTCAGAGCAGAAGATCCGGCCATATCAACGTCGGAGCCGCTGCCCGCGATGAAAGCTCAGGGTAAATGGCTGGTGCTCCTCGGTACACACTCCCGGCCAGCGAGGTTGGTGCGTTGAATATCAGGGTCGAAGAGGCGCCTTCGACGCTCGCCTATTCTCTGCACGGGGCTTTTCCCTCGTTTCAGGAAACCTCTATATGACGGCACGTAGCCGAGGATAGCGGGGGCGGAGCTGTTTTGGATGCCGAAGATTTGGTCGATGACGTCGTCGTCAACGTCTTCGGCAAACTTCTTCGTCACCTTCCTGCACACTGAAGAAACAAGGCGGATACAATGAGTGAAGAACATGCAATAAGTGAAGTATATGGAATGAGAAAAATGAAAAGGCAAGTATAAGCGTTCGGCTTACTGGGCCTCCCACCACGCCAGGGTGCGGACCACCTGGACTCCACCCCAAGGGCTTTCTCGTAGTTCCCCTTCACTATGACCAACTCACAGGCGTGCCTCTCTGAGTCTGAGAATTGATCGATGAGGTGGGGGTACTCGGGGCGCCTCGAGAAATAGTAATGGCCATAGCTTTTGCTTCGCGCCACGGTGTAAACCGCCATAAAGTCGGTCAGGCGAAAGGGGATGTTGTGCTGCTCGGATAACCTCACCACCGAGCATATGATGCGGTACACGTTGGTGACCAGCTAGTGGGGTGCAAGCTCATACACATCCAGAAATTGTCGAAGGAGGCGGGGCATGGGAAAGGACAGCCCGCCCTCGGTGATGGCCATCAGGGGCACGGTCACCTGCCCTTCCACGTAGTGGATTCTGTTGTCCATGGGCCTTGTAATTTCTACGTCTTCGGGGATGTTGTAATCCCTCCGGAACGCAGAGAGCTTATCCGCGGAACCGTCGAAGTACATGTCGACGTACTTGCACTTCCCATGCTTCGGGTTCGGCGGCGGGATCGACTCCCAGTCCCCTCCATACTCGACGCCCCCTTCGGCATTGGCCCCATCAGCGTCCTCGGGGGCTTGCACATGCCCCTCGTCCCCGACGTCATGGTGCGAGGAACCTTCGTCGTTCGCTACTTCAGCGTGGGGTCCCGATTGCAAGCTTTGACCCTCGGTCGGATGGACCGAGAACGAGTCCACCTCTAGGACCTCGGCTTCCACGGGCTCCTTGAATCCGGCCGCGGTCCTGTCAATTTCCACGACGTCTGAGCCTGAGGAAAACCCCTCGGACAGGTTAGGGAGTTCGGCCGGATCGACGGCGGGAGACTGTGGTTGTGGGATCTCGGACGGTGTCCTGTGTGCGGCAGAGGCGTTAGGGATCTGCCCCTGCCCGGAAGTGGAGGTTCGAGCACCGCTCTCGGTGCGCCTAGCTTCCTCCTCTATCTCCATCCAGCGCTCGGGGGTTATGGCTTGGAGGGGGACTACGTTTAGAGGTATTGCTCCGGGCTGTGGGAGGTCGGACTGGGATCGACACCTATAATCCCTCCCGAAACTTCTTAATTGCTCTCGGACGAGGACGCCTCGGATGAAATCGCTGAACTGAGAGTCGGCGAGAACGTCGTCTGTGGATGAGTCCGACGAGTCCGAGCTCATCCAGGCGAGAACCTACAGTGCACGGGTGAAACAACCATCAGCGATATGCACAGGTTTGATTTGATGAAAATGCAAAGGGTCGAACCTCGGCCCCAACCGAGCTCCCCACGAGATGTCAACTATCCCAAGAGTCCGACCTGTCGGCCAGCTCTCGGCCGTACCTAAAGGGGAAATACTCGCTCGGATGACTCAATAACTCACGGCGGAAGACAGTGTGTACAATGGGTCAGGCGCTCGGAAGAACATGTTGAGTGTTCTTCAAGCCCAGAATCCGGCGGCCATGCTCCGCCGCACAAACCGCAGGAAAACTCAAACGTAACAGAAACAAAAAACAAAACCCTAAAAACCCACTCAAAATGCAGAAAAAATGCACAAAAACTTCACAAAACGTAGAGAAACTGATGGGGAGGCGAAATACCTGAGTTTTTGGTGAAGATTTCTGCCGGAAAACGTGTTTTCGAGAGGTTTCTGGTGAAGCACAACGACGGACGGCGGCGGCTCAAAGCTCTGGCACAGGAGAGTGAGAGTGACGATGGTCTCTCTCTCCTCCCCCCCTCATATTTATAGAGGGAGGGGTAGGTGGTTGGGCCTATTGAATAGGCGTTATGATGACGCCGGCTCGGAGACGAAGCATTTGGGCGCGAATCCAAACGACGGCGCACGGACCAATCGCACGACGACGCGTGGCATAAACATCATTACGCGTCATAGATTCCTGAACCAATGTGTTAGGCGTCCCTTCACGATCGCTATTTGATGTGACGTTCCGAACACCAACTAACCCCTAGCGCTCGGATAGCGGGACTCCTGCCATCGGGGTCCCGACCGCCGGGCACCTCCCCCGAACACTTCTCTCCGACCACCGCCAATACAACACCGAGCCTATCTTTCCGACCGCCATCTCCGATCGAATCAACTCCCACAGACGACGTCCCTCGGCATGGGAAGTTGATGGAGCTATTGTAGCGGCCAGGTTCATAGGGGTCAGCTAAGGACCCTCTTCTTGTCACAAAGAGGTAAAAGGGTCACTATCTCAGAATCTGCAAAACTGAATGCAGATCGATCCGCCTTGGTGGTGCCGAGCGTACGGTGCCCTCGGAGGAGGGCGCAGATGCATGGTTCTGGACGAATATAGATTTGAACGGTGTCCGCCGAGCGAGAAGTGCCGAGGACATGGCATTCTCCGTTTGGCTCTCGGAACACCCTCGGGATCTCCGACCGAGCGACGTGCCGAGCGACCGAGGGGCTGGGCCACTCGCGTGCCGAGTCGGTTGACCTCGGTCACGCTGGGGCTCAGGCTAACTTGGTTCGGAGGTGGCGTATCGGGCACGCTACACATTCCACGATGGAGCATTAAATGCGGCAGTCACCTACTCTGTCATCGCCGCCTGCAGAAGCACGTGGGTGATGGGGAATGTCTCAAGACGATTTGACTACTCGAACCCACGTGCTGTGACGTCAGCCTAGATATGGCGTCTGTGGCAGAGATGGAGATCACATCACCTGTCATTCCGAGTGCGAATGACAGGCGCGTGGGGGGCACCGAACGCGTGGGACGCACGCCTCTCAGCCTATAAATACCCCGCCACAACAACCACATGGGGCATCCTTCTCTCTTCATTTACTACCCTCTTAACTCTACTTCTCTCTCTAAGTTTCTGGCACTTTTCCTCCTCTGCGGTGACTGACTTAGCCATCGGAGTGCCTTCCCAGACCACCACTGTCCGGGCTAGACGCTGACGTGGTTGTTCACTTGTGCAGGTCTCTTCCTGAGGGGGGCTGCTAGGGTTCAAGCGAGGTCAAGCCATTCCATCACCACCTACTCTATTCCAGAAGGTTCAAAGAGATACTCCGGTGAGAAACTCCTCCACACTGGTGTGTATCTTTATTTTGTTTGTAGGCTCATCCACTAAAAGACTGCCACTTGGGCATTTAGTACATTACTAATTAGTACTTATTTAGAGTCCCTAGCAATATTGAATCTGAGCAATGCTACATGCACTTAAGCTTTACGTCCTTGAAATTCACAGAGCACAGGTAAGAGATAACTAAACAGAATCTCGAAATTTTAGCACCATAATCGGAAATAGCGTAAATCTCGACAGTTATGTAAAGATTTACGCTGTCAAGGTTTCCGGTTATGCCTTTAGTGCGACACGTGTCATGCCTTTAGTGCGACACGTGTGTTGTGTGGTTGGTGGCGTGCTTTCTTTGTCTGTCCGTAGCATTTTCCTTATGTAAATCATAGTCCCTAATACTCTAAAATTACATTAGCTATCCGTGTTAAGTTAGAATTTGCGGATATAAGTTCCGCTCACTAACATACCTTGTTGGATAGGACTTTTTGGACTGTTTTAGTAATATTACTAGTTATCTATGGCTTTTTTGAATTGCTATATTTATGAGTAGGTTGTTTGAGCAAATACTTCCCGTCCCTTTTTTAGTGTTGACATTTCCATTTTGGATTGTCCTTTATTAAATTTGTGGTTTGAAAAGTTAATAAGTTAATAGTTTGTATAATTATCATTTTTCCATTTCGAAAAGTTAGTGGGTAAAGAGTTAATGGATAAAAGCGAAGGATAATTTTGAAAAATGGAGGTAAAGTTGATGTGAAAAGTGTAAAGTAGAGGTAAAAGTTGATGTAAAAGTTTTAATGGTAATATTTCTTTAGTAAGTTGGCTTTATGAGTAACACACTTAAAAATGGACGGAAGGAGTATCTTTTTAATTTGTA
Organism: Vaccinium darrowii; assembly: GCA_020921065.1. Taxonomy (NCBI): domain Eukaryota; kingdom Viridiplantae; phylum Streptophyta; class Magnoliopsida; order Ericales; family Ericaceae; genus Vaccinium; species Vaccinium darrowii. The sequence continues at coordinate 9,574,688 of CM037156.1, forward strand.
ATTTGTGTCATCAGTTTCTCTTCAGTAATTTATTTCCCGTTCAAGCAAAATGTTGGTGTGAAAGTGGTGGCTAGCTCATGCGATAGAGTTCTTAGATGCCCCACACTGCATCTCAGAATCGAGTCTCATTCTCCCGTCCTCATTTAATATATTAGGAATGACGAATGAAAAAAAAAAAAAAAAAAGTAAAATGTTGGTGTGCATGTACTTTTTTTTTTTTTTTTTGGTACTCAGGAAAATTCATAAACTAAAACAAAAGTCAAAGGTTTAGCTTACGTACTGGAAAAGAAAAGAAAATAGTTCCTAGAATGGCTCCTACCGAGCCAGTCTTGTCGCACAAAGATGCGCACGGATTGCAGCGACTCCTGGGTCACAACCAGATCTTCGAGTTGTTTAACACCCAATCTCGCTGAATGATCAGCATAGCTATTAGCTTCACTGTAGAAATGTGTGAGGGTAGATTGAGTGCGCTCCAACAGCATGCGAGAGTCCCCAATCAGCAAATTGTTTGGGTGATCACTAGGTGCATCTTCAGTAATTAGCTTGATAGCCATGAGGGAGTCCGACTCGACTTGGATGTTGCTGTAGCCTTTCTCTAGAATTATAGTGAGACCTCGGTAAATTCCCCAAAGTTCTATTTCCAAGCTAGATGGGGAGTTGATTTTTCCATAGTATCCCAGCAGCAATTGCCTTTCATGATCCCTGAATAAGCCTCTGAATTCCGTTTTTCCATTGCTTTCATACATACATGCATCCATCGGTATGCATGTACTCCTCATATGAAACAGGTTACCAATTTTGGGTTACGACTGAAGTGAAACAATGGCACTTTGACCACTCTTGAGGGAAAATTTGGAATCACAAAATTAGTTTTTTGATTGGATCGCTTTGAGGCTGTTTCCCTATTCATAGGGTCCATTAATTCAAGATTGAAAGAATTGTGCACCTCCGTTTGCTCTCTCCCACTTAATAAAATCTAATTTACGTCTGATTAAAATGTTTCAACTTTCAATCTCTAGTTTTCATTATATTGTTTAAAATGTTTCAACTTTCAATCTCTAGTTTTCATTATTGTTTAATGGCTTGTTTTGTCCTCCAAAAAATCGACAGAAAAATTGTGCATACCTCTTTTATTTTTATTTTTATTTTGTCAAACGCAGGTTTCGTGCTTATTAGAGTCCAAGATCCTCACGGCAATATCTTTCCATGATTAACGGATCTCAATCACGATCCTCTCGGCTATCCTTTCCATTATTATAGGATTTCCTCTTTATCTCTCAATTGTATAATTATTTTCTTTCCGTCTTTATTTTTGTTTCTGTGATTGAGAATGTTTCCTCTCTATATAATGTAATGAATCGTGAGTTGTTTTAATAAGAAAGTTACAACATTAGTTTTCTCTCTTTAGGTTTTAATATGGTATCAAAGCCAGGTTTTTTTCCTTCTACTCCATCTTCCCCACGAAATTAACCCTACCACAAACCTGGAAGAAATCGATAGCCCCAACCTCAAACTTATTTTCACAGACATGGTTGAGGCTCAAGAAAAAGTTCAGAAACTTATTTCTGATCTTTCCTCCCCTTATTTCCTTCATTCAGCCGATCACCCACGCACTCCTCTTGTCGATGTCGCCCTAACCCATACCAACTATGGGTCCTGGAGTCGTTCCGTCGAGATGGCTCTCTGTGCAAAAAATAAATTGGGTTTTATTGATAATACCGTGCCATGCCCAGCCGATCCGGATATTCAGCCTTTATGGAAACGAGTTTCCACGATGGTCCTTTCATGGTTGTTGAACAGCATCAGCAACACCATCACTCCAAGTTTAGCCAGTTGTCGCACACCATATGAGCTATGGCGCGATCTCGAGTCTCGCTTCACTCAAGGTAACAACGCTACCATCTTCAAAATTCAGAAAGAAATTTCTAATCTTGAACAAGAAAATCTCGATGTTACCAATTATTTCAACAAGTTTAAGACTCTCTGGAGCCGTCTTGACGCCATTACCCCACCACCGGCCTGCACATGCAATCACTGTACGTGCAATTTTGCTGCTGCATGGCAAAAGAGAGTTTCGGATGAAAGGGTTTATCAACTCTTAATGGGTATCACTGAACCCTATTTTGTTCTTCGCACTCAGATTCTTGCTATGGATCCTCTTCCCGATATTGGGAAGGTTTATGGACTGTTAATATCGGAAGAACAAACCAAGGTCTCCACACCCGTCATGCCAATCCAACCAGCCGCACAAGAGGATTCTGCTATGATCATGATGGGTCCAAAACAACATGCAAGGCCGAATGGGGGTAATATTTTTCGGTCAGGTTCCGGGCAAAGCCAGCGTTCTTCTCAACCTTCCTCTGCCGGGTATCAGCCTCGGCACCAGCAACACAACCGACAGACCACTATTGCTTGGGTCAATCAGCCTCGTCCGCCATCTCATACACAACCGGTTGCTACACCAAGCCGAACAGAAAAGGATCCCAATGCTTTTTGCACTCACTGTGAGCGCAAGGGACATTATAAATCCAGTTGTTTAAAAATAATTGGATATCCGGAATGGTTTTACAATCGCCTCCCCAATCCGCCTCCTAGCCAGTTCAATTTTGCAGCCCAGTCAGAGCCATCACCGTCCAATGATTTTTATGCTAATCCGTCTGTTTTTTCACTGGTAATACCGATCTTTATTCTCATGAATGGGTTATTGATAGTGGGGCATCATCCCACATGACACCCAATCTTTCTTTTTTTAACTCATATACAGCTGTTGATAATGTTTTGCCAGTTCGCTCTGTTTCTGGTTCCACCCATCGTGTCTCTCATAGAGGCGACATCATTGTTACACCTTTCATCACCTTATCTAATGTTTCTCATGTTCCCAGTTTTCGTTTCAATTTGATTTCTGTGCACCAATTATCCCGGGATCTTAACCGCATTGTTTTCTTTTTTCCTACGTTCTGTCTTTTTCAGGACCTCAAATCGAAGACTGTGATTGGAGCAGGTGAGGCACGCAATGGCTTATACTACCTCCGCACTTCATCCTCCACGGCTCTAACCGCCCCCTCTGACGATACCACCCTTTGGCACCGCAGATTAGGTCACCCTGCCCCTATTACTTTACCCTCTTCTCTTTTACCTCGTCCCACCAATGTTTCCCCTTGTGATGCATGTTTACGTGGCAAACACACAAGACTACCTTTTCCTTCAGTTCTCAATAAAAGTACTGTCCCTTTTGCTCGCATATTTGTTGACATTTGGGGTGGATATCACACTTTTTCTACTTGTGGGGCTCGTTATTTCCTTACCATTGTGGATGACTGCACACGTACTACTAGGGTCTATTTATTGCAGTATAAATCAGATGCACTTGCCAAAATACAATTTTTCATTAACATGGTCAAAACTCATTTTAATTCTAAAGTCCAATTTTTTCGTTCTGATAATGGGCAAGAATTTTTATCTCGACCAATCCAGAAATTGTTCCAAGATAATGGCATTTTGCAAGAATTAACCAACACTGATTCTCCTCAGCAAAACGGTGTTGCTGAACGTAAACATCGCCACATATTAAATGTCGCTCGCTGCTTACGTTTCCAAGCACACCTTCCTATTAAGTTTTGGGGAGAATGCATTTTAACTGCCGTTTATCTCATTAACCGGACACCCTCAAAAAATACAAACAATCTCTCCCCTTATGACTGTCTGTTTCGTCGAGCTCCCAATTATAAATACTTACGTGTTTTTGGATGCTTGTGCTATGCACAAACATCCCGTGTCGACCGTGACAAATTTCAACCTCGTGGCGTCCCTTGTGTGTTTTTGGGATATCCTCCCCGCCACAGTGGCTATCGTCTCTTTAACCTCGACACGAACACTATTTTTATCTCTCGGGACGTTACTTTTTTTGAGAACATTTTTCCTTTTGATCCTCACGGTCCCTATCATTTTTCCCCTCCCGCCAATCCTACTCCTAGCCTAACCAACCTCTACCCAGATGAACCCTTGACCATCCCCGATTTCCCTACTCCCATCCCCACTACTGATTCTCCTCCTCCGGATCAACCCCCTCCCAACTTACCACCATCTCCTCCTCCACCAGACTCTCCATCTCCTCTACCACCCACCATACCATCCTCCGACCCAACTCCATCCCCACCTGAACCCCTGGCCCAACCATCTTTATCCACTACCTCTCGGCCAACCCGTTCCCACCGTCCCCCAGCCTATCTACACGACTACATATGTCCCACCCTACCTGAGGCCTCCAATTTCCCCACGGCCACCGCTGCCTTTCCTCCCGCTCCCGCTCAGTCTTCAGGTACTGCTCACCCCCTCCATAATTTCGTTTCCTATTCTCATTTTTCTCCCGCACATTTTGCTTTCCTTTCTTCTTTATCTACCTCCCAGGATCCTACCACATATCGCCAAGCCGTTCAACATGCCCACTGGCGTGATGCTATTTCTAAAGAGCTTCATGCTCTTGAACAAAATAAAACCTGGGTTCTCGCTTCCCTTCCCCCTGTCAAAACCTCAATTGGCTGTAAATGGGTTTTTAAAACAAAGTTCAAGGCAGATGGATCCATAGAACGATACAAAGCTCGCTTGGTTGCAAAAGGTTATACCCAAATAGAAGGTTTGGATTTTCATGACACCTTCGCTCCTGTAGCCAAACTGGTCACAGTCCGTTGTGTACTTGCCATTGCGGCTACTCGCAATTGGCATTTACATCAACTTGATGTTAATAATGCCTTTTTACATGGCGACCTAGAAGGATGTTTACATGTCGCTTCCCCCCGGTTTTGGTCGACAGGGGGAGACCCGTGTTTGTCACCTGCGAAAGTCCCTCTATGGACTCAAACAGGCTTCTCGTAATTGGTACTCTAAATTATCTACTGTGCTCATTTCTGCTGGTTTCAAACAATCTCAGGCGGATCACTCTCTGTTTACTCGGCGCACTGGTTCCAAAATATTGGTTGTTTTGGTTTATGTCGATGATTTACTTGTTACAGGGAATGATCTCGCTGCCATTCACCAACTACAGGATTTCCTATCCCGCAATTTTTAGTTAAAGGATCTTGGGCAGCTCAAATTTTTTTTAGGCATCGAAGTGGCTCGTTCTCCTGCCGGAATTTTCATTAATCAACGCAAGTACATTATTGATATTCTTACAGATGCCGGCCAGTTGGGATGTCGGCCTGCCTCGTCTCCAATGGACCAACATCTCAAGCTTGATGCTGATTCTGGCGACCCTATTTCTGATCCCAGTTCCTACCGCAGACTCGTCGGTCGTCTCATTTACCTCACCATTTCTCGCCCTGACATCACTTTTGCAGTCAATCTCCTTAGCCAGTTCATGACCACCCCTCGGATTCCCCACATGGATGCTGCCATCCACCTACTTCGCTACCTCAAGAGTTCCGTCTCCCATGGTTTATTGTTTTCTGCTCAATCTGACCTCTCGGTTACCGCCTACACTGACTCAGATTGGGCTAGTTGCCCAATGACCCGTCGATCCACCACGGGTTATTTTATCACTCTTGGCGGTAGTCCGGTTTCTTGGCGTACAAAAAAACAAAGTGTGGTCTCCTGCTCCTCCGCTGAAGCCGAATATCGGGCGATGGCTTCCACCACCTGTGAGTTGTTATGGCTTCGTGTATTGCTCAGTGACTTAGCTGTTCCCATTTCCACGGCCATCCCCCTCTATTGTGACAATCAAGCCGCTTTGCATATTGCCCGCAATCCTGTCTTCCATGAGCATTCTAAGCACATTGAAATTGATTGTCATCTCATCCGTGAACGCGTCCAACAAGGTCTCCTGCAGCTTCGTCATATTGCGTCTGCTGATCAACTAGCTGATATTTTCACTAAAGCCTTGGGTGTTGCCCACTTTCGTTCTTTGGCATCCAAGCTGGGCATTACGTCTCTCCATGCACCATCTTGAGGGGGAGTATTAGAGTCCAAGATCCTCACGGCAATATCTTTCCATGATTAACGGATCTCAATCACGATCCTCTCGGCTATCCTTTCCATTATTATAGGATTTCCTCTTTATCTCTCAATTGTATAATTATTTTCTTTCCGTCTTTATTTTTGTTTCTGTGATTGAGAATGTTTCCTCTCTATATAATGTAATGAATCGTGAGTTGTTTTAATAAGAAAGTTACAACATTAGTTTTCTCTCTTTAGGTTTTAATAGTGCTTATGAAAATCTGGTCCATTCGACAAACAACAGTTGGGACTACCAAGTGCTGCCATTTTCGGCCTTTTCTTGGTTGCTGACAGCTTCATACATTATGGGAAGTCCTATGAACCTTGCAGTTGAGATTGCCAAATAAGTTGGTTTGGTTGCCTTGTAACATAGTGTAAACTATTTTTTTCATAGAATTGGTTTCATGAAAACCATCAATTTTTGTACTTCAGAACTTCCCATGTGTTTTTTCCTCCTCCATCCGTTTCTTTTACCTTGTGCTCCCATATTTAGGGCGCGAAATGAA